>BQNB010196765.1:0-11264 GCA_026074375.1 Tanacetum coccineum | reverse complement strand
CGTATTTTTAGAGAGCTACCGTGCACGTTTGATTTTCGGTTACCAAAAATATTTTTTCTTTCTTATTTTAATTTCTTTTCCTAAAAAACCAAAAATAATCTTCTTTTTCTTCTTATCCATTTAATTCTTTTCTTAACCCTCTAAATTGTTTAATTCTTATGGCGTCACTCGATCGATGTTTGAATCCCCTCTTCTCATTTAAAGAGTGTTTATCTTGTGGATCTTTGTATAATAAAGGATATTGTTGTACACCCGACTCGTCTCAACAACCCCTTCATGATTGTCCCAAGTGTGGAAACCCAGTTGATGGTCTACGTTGTCAAACATGTCCTCTTTTACGAAAGAAATTAAAGGAAGTTTGGTTTACAATTTGTGAAGAAAATAGACTTTACCAAGACCTTCTAAACACTTACGAGTCATCCAATGACAATACCAACGTTGTTAATGCTCCTCAAGAGCCATTCGTTGTCAACCAACGTCATTGCTTTCATTGTAAAGATGTGTTAGGAGATGGTGAATTTTGTCAACGATGTACTTGCATGAGGTGTGGAAGTGGTCTAAGTAAAGGACTTTGTTTGATTTGTGCTTCAAGATATAAAAATAATCCGAATCCGAACTCGTTCAATGATTACGAAAATTCTTCACCAAGTCCTCCACTAATCAACCATCATTTGATACGGTGTGTGATTGTTAGATGGAATATTTTGTCAACAATGCACTTGTAAGTTTTGTGGGAACGGTGCTCATATTGGTTATAATTGTCCACCGAAGCTTCGTTTATCTTGAGCCAACCATGCAAATTCCAAACCATTAATGAGCTCCACAAACTTTGCCAGTTTGATCCGTCGTGGCTATTGACGAGAAAGAAAAAATTCATTACCTTACGTTTCAAAACCTAACTTTGTTGATGATTCTCCTAACGTTTTCAACCCACCTCCACAACCTCCTATGTATTCTTGTGAATTTTGCGGGAACGATGCTCGTTATGGTCACTATTGTACACCTCAAGTTCCGTTTATCTATCCGGAACCGTGTTACAATCAAGACTTTAATTTCCCACAAGATTTTCATGATTTTCAACAAAAATATCTTTGTTGTGAAAATTGCGGGGGTCCTCATAAGATTTTTCAATGTCAACTGATGAATGAAGACTATTATTATGAGCAAAATTCTTGCTTTGATTCTAATTCTTTCGGGTTTGGCCAATTTCAATCCCTGCAATATACCATCAATCACCCAATCTTCAATGCTCAAAATGAGCTTCTCAATTTCAAAATAGTTATGGAGCATAAATGACATCCAATATGTGATCTCTGGTTGGTCAATTTATGCAAAGAATGAGATAAAAAAGCAAATTACAGAAAGAGCATATTAAGCGGCTAAAGGATCGTATTGGAAGATTCCCATTGCTCTTTGATGATGGACGAGGACTATTACCCAGTTGCACTCCACACTCGTTTTATTCAACCAGGATCCCGTTGACTCTCTCATAATGGGGACGAGCATCTTAGCAATATTCTGGAAGACGGATTTGGACAAAGTAATAAGTCTAGTGTTGAGAACCTGTCCCAATCCAAGTGAGTCTGTGGGTAATTTCCGAGACTACGTCGTGATGTGGCCCGTTGTGCATGCTTCTTCTATTTTGATGCTTCTAAAATGATTTCATTGTTGAGATTTTTCCGATTCTAATGTTGTTGATACTTCAGTAGATGACGATGATTTTGAGGACATCAAGTACGTTGATGCATCACTTCCCGATTCAGAGCTTGTCAGCTTAGAGGAGGTGAATGATGTTGATCAAGAGAAGGGAGAGTTTGACTTAGAAAATATTCTTCAAGTTCAAGATGTTATTCTTCAAGAGAAATTATTGAACATCAATCGTCTTATTGCTAATATCGAATCTTTGAATGACATCTCTACTCCTAATTATGTGCTCAAGTCTCCCTCCTCAGTCCCTATCTCCGTCACGGATAGTGATTCGTTCTTTGAGGAATCCGTAATCTCTTTTTTCATTTGGATAATTCTTACCCGAATTTGAGACTGATAGCGATCATACGGAAGAGACGAGATGTGGCTTATGTAGAAGTACCTACTATCATGCTATTAACTCTCTTCCCGGAAGTATGATTCGTTTCTTTTTGAGGTTGAGCCCGATCAGGGAGGGTTAACTAGCATTGTTATGGACGAAATTTCTGATAATTCGACAAATGATCCTCTTTTGGAACTTCCCGAGTTTGAATCATTTCATTTTGATCCGTCATTTCCTCGTCCTCCTCTGAAACCACCGGATGTTGAGATTAGCTTAATTATTGAGACCGATACACCCGTGATAAACGATTTTGATGAGCTTAACGAAGACAAATGTTTTGACTCAGGGGGAGGTGAGATTAATTTTTCTCAAGATATTTAAGATGATGATTCCTTCGCATTTGTCATTCAGACTTTTCTCCCGTTTCTCACCTACCCTGCGGATTCTCCTTTACTTCTCTCTACCGGGAGTGAAGACACTATTTTTGACCCCGTCATTTCACATAGGCCAGGTGGCCTCCCGATCGGGATGGAACTTTCATGTACTTTAATATTTGTCCAAATATTAATGAAAGCCCGATTGAATTTCTTTTCCATTTGGCTTCCCCTCATGGCACAACTTAATTCGGGTCGAGTCAAGCTCATGATCTCGGTTAAACAAAACAGCGTTTCTATCTTTCTATCTATTTTCTAACATTTGATGTTAAGGGGGCTGGCCTTCTTTCTCGTGTTTGTGTTTTGGCATTTTTTTTTTGTCAGGAACCGGATTTCTGAAGACTCTCATTGCTCATGGTTTTTGTTATTCATACATTCGAGCTTCATATCCTCAGCTTCATTTAGGGAATCCCATATCCTAATCTTATCGACTAACGTTTATCTTTAGCATACTTAATAAACAACTTTGACTTTACATAGATAGGAGACTCTTTTTTATATCAAGATGTTGCACTTGAAAGTAATATGGGGGGAATCTCACATTGAGGACATGTGTAGTTTTAGTATAGGGGAATCTTAGCGATTTGATTTTACCTGCAGCCGTATGTTCTCCGATTTATTGTTTTTAGTCTGGTTTTTCGCCAAATTTTTAAAAATTTTTAGGTAGTATATAGTCGTTTTATGGTCAAAAAATATAAAAAATGTAAAATGATGAAAAAATAAAAAAAAATTGTTAAATAATAAGTGTTTAGACACGAATGTAGGCTTTCCCTTGGTGAGAACGAGAAGTAAATTTTGACCCGACCGATTTTATATCTTAGCTTTTCTCCTTAACGTATTTAGATTGAATTTTGCTAATCTTTTATACAAGGAGCTTTAAAAAGCGAGTCTTGCTTGAAAAAACGTTTTAGATTTTGCAAGTTCCCATAATTGATTTTAAATATGCAAGTTCGATTTATTAGGCTAAGCATCAACGTGTTTTTATTAGAGATTTTAATTTGTGAAGAACAAGAAATGAATGAGTCGAATATGTCCATGATGCTAAGGTAGAATAGTTGGATTTCTCTAAGGCTCTTAATGTTAATTGTAGGGTTTTTTCCATTAGATGTTTCACTTGATATATTAAATAATGTTTAATAAATAAGGTTGTCCGGTTCAACTTAATCTTTGGTGTATGCCTACTAACTAGGAAGACGATGCCAATAAATTAGGTACACATTTGGATTTGGAATTTGGCATACTATACATATTATATGAATAATCACTTTACTTACACCTTAAAGAGCCTTAGGGTATATGGTGTAAGTAGAGTTTATCATGAGATTACTTGTGCCTTAAAGAGCCTAAGGGTATATGGCATAAGTGATTAAATTATTCATACCTTAAAGAGCCTTAGTGTATATGGTTTTATGTGTGAATGATTGAATCATGTTTAATAAATGATTTGTTTGTACCTTAAAGAGCCTTAGGGTATATGGTGCAGATTAAATCTCACTTGGTTTATGTCTTAAAGAGCCTTAGGGTATATGACGTAAATCAAGTTAAATAAATAAGTAGCCTAATAAAAGCCAAATTTCGGTCATCTCGATGTGGACCTCATCGGTTTTCGAGGATAGGGGTAGAAACTAATTTTTATCTTTAACCGTCCTTCTTTATTTTTTGAATTAATAAGTATCGAAATAAAAGTCTTAAAGAGCCTTCGGGTATATGACTTAAATAAAATCTTGAGATACAAAATTAGGAATAAGGGAGGAGAAGTAAATACACAATTAGCTTTTATGAGTAATGTTAGCATCATTACTTGTATTTTACAATGATCTTGTTTTTAAGCTTGGCTTGGAGAAGTGAAAGTCAGGAACGATGAATTTATCCATTTGGACACTTTTTGTGCTTTTTGTTCCGTGATCCTAAAAGTTAT
The DNA here is from genome assembly GCA_026074375.1 of Tanacetum coccineum. Classification (NCBI taxonomy): domain Eukaryota; kingdom Viridiplantae; phylum Streptophyta; class Magnoliopsida; order Asterales; family Asteraceae; genus Tanacetum; species Tanacetum coccineum. Next base: position 6,883 of record BQNB010196765.1, on the reverse strand, counting down.
CAATAAATAATGAAAGCCTTACATTTTGTCACACATGAATAAGTTGTAAATTGGAAAATATGAAAATCATAAAAATGGAAAAACTTTGAAAAAATAGGAAAACGGGGTGTTTTAAAACTTGTGACTTCTTAACTTTCTCCACAAAAGATTTTGCTACTTTTCAAAGGATTAGTTTGGAGAGGTTTTAGAGTATTTGGTTTTAGAGCATATAATATTGCTTGAGGACACAGCAATCACTTAGTTTGGGGAATTTTGATATGTGAGAAATCACATATCATTTATGTATCAAAATGGCCTTTAAAAAGATAAAATTATGCATAAAATGCTTGTATATTGCTTGTTTTGTCTTTGTGATTGTGTAGGTACGGATATTACAAATAACATAAGAAAACGGTCAAAAACCGGACAATCACGGACACAAGAACGGAAAAGAGTGCATAAGAGCCGGGAATTTGATTGCTAAAAGATCAAATGGTCAACATTGGTCAACCACAAAAAGACAAAACCCCAAAAATACTAAATCAGTCCTTAATGTTAAATTAAATCTCACCAAAAGTTCCAAAAAACCCTAACACCGTTAGTCCTTTGTTAATCTAGGGCTAACGGTCGATAAATCCTAACTTTAACCCTTTTACCCAATTACCCGAGCCCAATTCCTAAACAAATAACCCAATCCCTTAAAACAGCCCAAGTCAACCAACCCTCTTAACCCGGTCAAAACTAATCAAACAAAGGGGTGGGAAATTTGTTACCACTGTTCACCCGTCTCCCCCAAAATTACCCACACCCTAATTACCTTCGTTTAATGAGATTTAACCCATTCTAGAAGCCTCTGACACACGTCTGACACACTGGGGAGCCATGCTGGCAATCCCCAGCTATATGATTGGCTACAAATACGTGGAAGTCAATGGACGGCTTAGATCAATGCAATTGAAGGCAGTTATTGATCAATGGATGAGATTGAAACAAGAGGAGTGTATGGGAAGTCTAGAATCTTCTCTCAAGCCTATAAATGCATCAGGGGGAGGGGGAATTAGTAAAACAATTTTCAGCTTATTACTTTGATACTTATGTAATTTTCATTCAAACTGTTTTTAGCTTATTTCTTTACTTAATGTAATTTTCATTTTTACTCTTGTAATCAAGTTCTTGTACTCTTTCAATTTCATAAATAAATAAAAATCCAAAAATATTGTGTTTAATTTTTCTTAATCATGATCTCTTATATTACATAAGCTCATTATAAGCTCATCTCAAACTCATCTTCGTCTATAAGCTAAGATAAGAGTCAATTTGATCATTAATCTACTTACACGTTTAAAATCAGTTTACCTTATGCTTAATATGGATTTGGATGCTATTGGACGATAAGCTTACCTTGGAAGAGCTTATTGGACTTTACTAGCTTATCCTTGTGGTAAGCTAGAGCTTGTTGATAGCTCACTTGAGCATTATCTAGCCTTGTTTGTGCAAAGGCAACTTGTGAGTTCATTTTTTCTTACTGTCTTAAATTTTAACTTAAATTTGCTTATTAGCTTATACTTTGCTTAATCTAGTTATAATCTGTTTAATCTTGCTTATTTTAGTAGTTAAATGCTGTTTGAGTTCATTTGATAGCTTAGATCTTATTTTGCTCATCATTTCATAAAATCTGTCATAAAAACCAAAAATACTTTGCATAGATAATAGCTTAGTTATTCTGCTTATTTAGCTGCTTATATCTACTTATTAGATTTGTCAATTGCTTAAAATTATCTGGTATCTTATTTTCTAGCTTTAAATCTCATTTCTATAAGCTAAGTATTGATTTCATAAAGAATAAGGGGGTGTTTGGATCAAGCAGTACTAACTCAAGTTAGTACTGGTTGAGGCCAATTAGTCCTTTATTCTTAATTTTAATCTCATATTTGAATTTATAAGTGCTGAATTTGTGAGCTAGGTTTGGATTATTAAGGTTTTAATAAGCAAGTTAGTAGTAGTTTAGAATCTTTTAAAGTATAGTAAGTAGTTTAATCAAATTGAGCTTAATTGGTTTCTAGTTGTTATTATTGCCTTCTTTGCTTTTGTTTGAGTATTTTAAAGTTGTTGAGTCCAAGTTACTTAGCCTGCACTTATAGATTTAGAGTTTTGGTTAAAAAGGTGTCAAATGCATCAACATTAAAAACAGTCAATTTGCCATTTTCAATCTCAAAAATCAGCAGGTTAAAATAGTTTTTAGAATCTCAAATTTTGTTAAAAAGTAGATTTTAGGTAGTAGTATATCTAGTTCAACTTATTTTGCTCTTAAAAGTTCATTAAGCTATCTAGATGTAAGCTTAAAATCAGAAAAATTTGTCTTTTAAAAAAAACTCAGCACATACTGAGTTCAATCAGTGTGTATTGAGTTAATTAGCAGGATTCAAGAAGTTTTTTTCATTAAGCATTTAAGTTTCAAAATGGTTTCCAAAAGCTTTTTCAAGTAGCTTTTAGGTCAAGGTTTAAGGTAGTCTAAAGATTTTAATCATAAGGATCCTTTTGAGAGCTTAAAAATAAGCTCAAAGTAGTCCTTAAGGTCTGTTTGGTTTGTAGAGCTTCTTATAAGTGCTTTTTAGGAATTTCAGCTTATGGCTTATTTCTTTGTGCTTATTTCTAGTCTAGAATAGTTTATTGAGTTAGGATTTAATTAGTTTTAGCTTATTTTAGTTTACCCTAGCTTATTAAGTCATATAGTTGAAACAGTTTTAAGAATAAAGCTAGTAGTACTAACTCTAAGTTAGTACTACTGTGCTTATTTGAGCTTATTCTTGCTTGTATTATTTGCTCATTTATTTTCATATTAGCTTATTAGGTTAGGGTTAGTTTAGAAGTTGCTTAATTTGCTAGGTTTTAGCTTATTTTAACCTTTTAGTTGCTTAAGTTTTGAATAAAAAAAGCTAAAAAAAGTTAAGTTTTATTTGTCGAGCTTTTAGCTAATTTCTGGCTTATTTAGTAGGTTTCACAAAAAGTCCCTTTTATAAATTTTGCTTATTCTCACTATAATCTACAACTTTGTTTTTTAAAATTTTCAAAAATAAAAAAAAATAGCAAAAAGCAAGAGGCAGGATTCGAACCTGTGTCCTCTTGCTTCTCACACACACGTCTCACACTACACACACACACAAACCATCATGCTAGAATAGCTAATCCATTATTTCTTGCAACCACTTATCTTTTAAACCCATTTTCATTTCCTATTTTCTTTAATAAGCCGTAGTTTATTTTAGGTCTTTTAGGGCTTATTTCACGAGCTTATTATGCAGTAGTTATTTTTATAAAATCAGTTTTAATTTTACATTTCTATAATTTTTATAGAGATTTTAGAGTTAAGTTTTCTATTTTTAATCATTTTTCTTTATTAAAAACTTTAAAAAATTCATAAAAAATAGGAAAATAATCAAAAAAATAAAATTCTTTTTTCTAAAATTTTCTTTTATCATTTTCTATGTTTAGGATTTAAAATTTCTTTCGTAGGGATTAAATTTAAGAATATTGCAATTTTTTAAAGTAATGTGATTTGTTGCGGTGGTATTTCTACAGTTGTATTGGGTTTATGTAGGTGTGTTTGCTTAGTTGAGGATGTTTTGGGGTGGTATTGTAGAATATGGTTTGTTTCACCCACACAGTCTTGTTGCAATATGTATGGGCCGGTTAGGTGTGTTATTTAGTTGTTTTAGGTTGGTATTGTATGATTTAATGAATGTAGATTTTCTTTTATTTTTTTTGTGGGGTTAAATTAGGTTTCTGGAAGGAGATCTTTTTATTTGTGTTGGCATTTTCTATCTAGAGATGTTACTTATTGTTATTATTGTGATAGTTGTATGATGGTTGGTTTATAAAATAGTTTTTTATGATGTTATTATACTGATGTAATGGATGGGTTGATTTATTGGGGAATTTGAGTTTGGTAGCTTATTGTATTAGTATGACTCATTTATGGGATCATTGGGGGGAATCTTGAATAATCATGATATTATTTATTATAATTTGGTAAAGTTTAATGGATTGTGGATTGGGATGTTGGTATTTACCTATATGGTATTGGTTATTCTGAGCTGTTAGGATTTTAGCGTTATGGGGTAGATTATGATGTCATTTACTGTCAAAGTTGAATTTGCGTTGGGGGGGGGGGGTTGGGGGGTGGGGGGGTGCGCGTTGGGGGGGGCGGTTTTGGTGGGGTTGTTTCCTGGGATAATGAGGCTTGTGGTATTTATGGAGGGGGGGCGGGTGGGGGGATGGGGGGGTTTAGGGTATTTTCTGTTGGGTAGGGTTGTCTGTTTGGGGAGTGGGGGGGGGTTTATTTTTCTTGTTTTATGGGGGGGGAATTATTATTTGTATCGATGTCAAAGTTTCTGAATTGGGTGGAGGTTTATGTATCTGGGATTAGATCATTCAGTTTGGGTAATGTTTGTTTGGTTTTTTTTTTGGTTTTCATTTTTCTGGATTGTTACTCTTTTGATTTAATGAGTATTTATAGGTGAATATAATATTGGGATATATATGTTTTGTTATTGTGGAGTTGTTTGGGTTATATGAAATTTACTGGATGTATTTGTTTGTTTGTGGTGTGAGGATGATTTTCTGGTTTGGGTTTGTAATGTATAATTTTTAGTGTTAATTCTGGTGTTTTAATAATTGTGTTGTTTTATGGTTATGAATGGGGTATGGGGGATTTGTGTTTTTTATGTTGGTTGTCTCATATTAATTTCTTCTTTCTATGGGGCTGGTATGTATTTTACTTATAAAAATTTGGGGGGGGGGGAATGTTTCTAATATTTGGCTATTGTGAATATACTCTGGGGGTATACGTTTTTTATAATGGATGATTTTTGGTATAATACACCCCGCAAAATCTCCTGTTATGAGTTTGGGGCCTCGATTAATGCTGCTGGATATATTGGAATTAATTTGGGATGGATTTTAATGTTTTTTAAATTGTATTGAGGATTTTTGGGGTTTTATTAATGTAGTTATGTGTGTTGTCTTGTCGTTTTTATTGTGTATATGTATGATTTTATTTTATATATTTGGGTGATTGGGCGTTTTGTATTTATGGTATTCTATTGTTAGTTGATTATAATCTAGTTTGTTTATGGGTTAATTTTTAGATTGGAATCTTCATGGGAGTGATTGACGTGTGGTATTAAAAAATAATTAAAGAGTGGTTATTATATATGAATTGAATTTGATTTTAATTGGATGGGTTTTTGTGGGCTTTTTATGTGCTTGATTGTAGTTTTCATCTTTTTGAATAATGTTTTTTGGTGGGGACTTCTGTTTTTTTTGTTTTTTTTTTATTTAACATGAAAATGGGACATATAATTTTTGATGTATATGGGTAGATGAATCGGTCGTCATGTCTTGTTATCGGAATGTGACAAGGGTGTGTGTATGTGTTTGGTTTGGGGTGGATGATTTTTGTTTTTTGTTGGTAGATACTATTTTCGGTGTTGTTCTGAAGGGAGTGTTATTATTTTAAATTGTTTTTAAATCGATATTTTCTGTGGGATTTTTTTGGTGTTATTAAGAAGTCTTGGTGTCGTATTGATGGGTGGGATTTTTGGTTTTGTTTTTGGTGGTATATATTTGATGATTTAGTAGTGGGACGGAAGGGTTATGGTGACTTGTGTGGATGGGCTGGATGGTTTAGGTGTATTTTGTAGGGTTTGTTTGGAGTTGGGGGCTGTCGCGGTGGAGTGTGTGTGGAGGGGGGGGCATTTGGGCTGGAGTGGGTTTTGGTTTTATATTTGTATTGGGGGGTTGCATATTTAATCGTGGGCGAGTTTTTTATTTGATATTAGTAGTTTCTAAATGGTCTTGCTTCTGGCTTGTTGTCGCTGGGTATTGGAATTGGTTTTGTGGGGTTCGTTTAATAGGATAATTTTTGGGGTTAGTATTATATGTTTTGTCTTAGTGTTGGTTCGGTTGTTCAAGTGTTGATATAATATATACTAAATTTGATTTATAAGTTAATATACATGGTTTTTTTCACTTTCTATAATTTTTCTAGATTTTTTAGAGTTAAGTTTTCTATTTTTAATCATTTTTCTTTATTAAAAACTTTAAAAATTCATAAAAAATAGGAAAATAATCAAAAAAATAAAATTCTTTTTTCTAAAATTTTCTTTTATCATTTTCTATGTTTAGGATTTAAAATTTCTTTCGTAGGGATTAAATTTAAGAATTTCACTTTTTAAAGAATGGGATTACGTTCCCGTTCTCGTTTTCTTCATTTTTCAACTTTAAGTGTTCTCATTTTAGGATTTCTTTAGCATTTCTTTTTAAATAGTCAAAATAAGATTAGAAATAGTTTAGAAAATCATTTTAAGTTTAAATTTAGATAATTTAGGTTTTAAATGTCGCGTTTTTAATTCCCGTTTACATTTTATGCTTACGTGTTTAATTTTCATTTCTTGTTTTCATGCATTTATCTACTTGTCATTTTAGTAGGATTTAGAAAACCCAATTCAAAAATCTTTGAAACTATTCAAAACACGCGATCACGGACTTAACTGATTTTCAATTCACGCTTCGTCGAGGGAAAACGACCCGGGAGGTTTTTGAGACAACTTTGGTTAAAAGTTTGTAACTTGAACCCGACGGAAAATACTTACTATACTATTATTTGATACTATCCTTATATACTTGTATATTATATATATAGTGTGTTCGGAGGCGTATCAAATTTTTGGCGCCGCTGCCGGGGATAGTGTGTACGATTTTCGCGTTTCGTTCGAAGATTAGAGTTTTGAAGACCCTTCTTCGTGAAGTTATCGTTTTCGATTGTAAATATATTTTCTTTATAAAACCATAAAAATACAAAAATATTTTACACTTCTATTTTCTTTTATTAAAAATTACTGTT
>BQNB010196763.1:0-11264 GCA_026074375.1 Tanacetum coccineum | reverse complement strand
TCGGATGGAATGTCAGGTAACTAATCAAGGTTAATCTCTAAGAAATTGATCGACTCGTTTACTTGCGCTTGTTTAACAGAGCCGAGATTAGCAGGAGTCGAACAAAGGTAGATGTTGAAGAGATTTGTTTTGATAAGTTTTTTTGGGCTAGTCCTAGGAAAGGTGAGTCATGGCCATGGCCTAACCATGGGAACATCTAAACATTATGCTTTATGCCATTGATCATGTAGTTCACCATCATGCTTGCGAATTCAAAATAGAAAAGTTTTTGATAAGGTTGTTTTGGGTCGATCGATGTTGTGAATTCGTTTTGATTTATTTTGGGTTTGTTTATTGAAGGATTTTGTTGACGAAAACCCTAAGGGTTGTTGTTAACAGTCTTTATTTTATTACAACTGTTTAATAAACATACAATTCAACAATCACAATCAAGTGTCACTTGTGTATTCACTATTTCCGGGATTATTCTCACTTTTTTCAGGATTATCATTCAATCAGTTGCATTCATAGGTGTTATTGTAATGAAAATTATTTACTTAACCATAATCTAGGGTTTATTGCTAGCAAAATTATTAATTAAATACAATAGGTTTATGTTTAGGTTACACAAATGGATGGTAGCCTAATCCTCTTGAACATCTCGAAATAACCAAAAACAAAAAAGATAGAAAAACTAAACATATTATGCAAACCATGTTAAAAATATTTGTTCAAAACACAAATTAACTCTAGTTATACTCAGAAGAGATATGTCTAAGAGCTTATAATTAAGTTGTTTAAACTCCTTAGACATTACTCTTCGGTATTAGTTTAGCTTCTAAAGATCAAATTATAGAGATTTCAAACTTCAGTCTCTACGTCGAACCATGAATGAATAATGAACCCATCACTTTTCACCATATGATGTGGTGCATCGACACCTCGAAGCTTGTGACTGCTTTGGCACTGTTAGAGTAGCTCATCCATGACAAAATCGATTTCTTCGTCTCCTTTAGTCTTAAAATCATCACTTATTTTCTTAGCTTTGTCCCTTATGTTTTTGCCTAGGTTACTAGCCACAACTTCATTCATAATATCGGCTACCTTAGCGCCCATAAGCACGCCTTTATTATTCCTTTCAATCTCCTTCCCCATCCCAATCTCCACCACCAACCGAGCATTTACGGGTTGGTTAAGATGCATTGGCATTGCGATGATTGGAACATTGAATTTTATAGCTTCCATTACTGAGCTCCAACCATAGTGACTTACAAATCCACCTATGTTTTTTGTCCAAGTATTTTTGCTTGCGGGGCCCACCCATCGACCAATAAACTTCTAGTTTAACCCTTTCGACAAACCCTAATGGCAAAGCTTCTTTAATGGTCATATTGTTTTCTCATTTTGGAAACCTTAAAACCCAAATGAAATTTACATTACTCATCTCTAAACATAATGTTATTTGAATCATATCAGCTTTAGAAAGAAAATAGTCACTCCCAAAAGAAACAAAAACGACGGATGCAGTGGTTTTTGTATCAAGCCATTGGATCACACTGTTTTGTTATGAGTGCAAATCAACATAGTCGACCACAAGCGGACCGACCGGAACAACCCTCTTACTAGTTAAACTAGAAAGATAATCAACATATTTACCTTCGATCTCCTTAAAAGATTTCATAAGAACAATATTTTTCCACCATTTAACACCTTACATAACACTATCTTTATCTTTACGCGCATTAGCCGTGCTCTTAAGAAACTCTTTCACATTCTTTTTTCTTATACTTACAATAGTAAATCGAATCAAACAGAAAAGCAACATCATGCTTCAAGTGAAGATGAAACATGTTAGCAACCATGGTAGCACTAGTTGTAATAAATAACACATAAGGGATCCCCATGGCGCTAGCCGCCACTGGCGCCCAGTGTTGTATCATGTCGTAAATTAACAAATCGGACTTTAAAATCATCAAGATTTCAAAAAATCGCAGTTATCCTAGGTGAAAACCTTTCTTGAGACTAGGCATAAAATGGAGAGGTATACCATTAGTGGTGTGATGTTCGGATGGAATGTCGGGTAACTGATCAAGGTTAAGCTCTACGAAAGTGATCGACTCGTTCACTTGCGCTTATTTAACAAAGTCGAGGTTAGCAGGAGTCGTACAAAGGTAGATGTTGAAGATATTTGTTTTGATAAGTTTTTTTGAGCTAGTCCTAGGAAATGGCCTAACCATGGGAACATCTTAACATTATGCTTGATGCCATTGATCATGTTGTTCAGCATCCTATATGCGAAATCAAAATCGAAAAGTTTTTGAATAAGATTGTTTTGGATCGATCGATGTTGTGAATTTATGTCGATTTATGTTGGGTTTGTTTATTAAAGGATTTTGCTGACGACAACCCTAAGGGTTGTTGTTATTAGACTTTATTTTATTACAACTATTTGCTAAACATACAATTCAAAAATCACAATCAAGTGTCACTTGTGTATTCACTACTTTTGGGATTGTCATCACTTTTTTCTAGATTATCATTCAATCAATTGCATCCATCGGTGGTATTGTAATGAAAATTATTTACTTAACCATAATCCAGAGTTTATTGTTAGAAAACTTATTAATTAAAATACAATAGGTTTATGTTTAGGTTACACAAAAAAGGGTAGCCTAATCCTCTTGAACATCTCCAAATAACCAAAAATAAAAAGATAGAAAAATCTAAACATATTGGTTCAAAACGCAAATTAACTCTTGTTATACTCTGAAAAGATATGTCTAAGAGCTTATAATTAAGTTGTTCAAGCTCCTTAGACATTACTCTTCGATATTAGTTTAGCTTTTAAAGATCAAATTATAGAGATTTCAAACTTCAGTCTGGCGAACCATGAATGAATAATGAACCCATCACTTTTCGCATTCTGAAGTGGGGCACCAACACGTCGAAGCTTGTGACCGCTTTGGCCTAGTTTGAGTAGCTCATCCATGACAAACTCAATATCTTTATCTCCTTTAGTCTCTAAATCATCACTTATTTTCATAGCTTTGTCCCTTATATTTTTACATAGGTTACTAGCCACAACTTCATTCACAATCTCGACTACCTTAGCCCCTATGAGCACACCCTTATTGTTCCTTACGACCTCCTTACCCATTCCAATCTCTACCACCAACCGAGCATTGACGGGTTGGTTAAGATGCATTGGCATTGCGATGATTGGAACATTGTATTTCATAGCTCCCGTTATTGAAATCCAACCATAGTGACTTACAAATCCACCTATGTTTTGTGTCCAAGTATTTTTGCTTGCGGGGCCCACCTATCGACCAATAAACCTTTGGTTTTAACCTTTTCGACAAACCCTAATGGCAAAGCTTCTTTAATGGTTATATTGTTTTCTCATTTTGGAAACCTTAAAACCCAAACGAAATTCACATTGCTCATCTCTAAACATAATGTTATTTGAGTCATATCGGCTTTAAAAAGAAAATAGTCACTCCCAAAAGAAACGAAAATGATGGATCCAGTGGTTTTTGTATCAAGCCATTGGATTACACTGTTTTGTTACGAGTGTAAATCAACATAGTCGACCACAAGTGGACCGACCGGAACAACCCTCTTACTAGTTAAACTAGAAAGATAATCAGCATATTTACCTTCGATCTCCTTAAAAGATTTCACAAGAACAATATTTTTCCACCATTTAACACCTTGCATAACACTATCTTTATCTTTACGCCCATTAGCCATGCTCTTAAGAATCTCTTTCACATTCTTTTTTCTCATACTTACGATAGGAAATCGAATCAAACAGAAAAGCAACATCGTGCTTCAAGTGAAGATGAAACATGTTAGCAGCCATGGTAGCACTAGTTGTAATAAACAACACATAAGGGATCCCCATGGCGCTAGCCGCCACTGGCGCCAAGTGTTGTATCATGTCGTAAATCAACAAATCAGACTTTAAGATCGTCAAGAGTTCAAAAAACGCGGTTATCCTAGGTCAAAACCTTTCTAGAGACTAGGCATAAAATGGATAGGTAGACCATTAGTGGTGTGAAGTTCGGATGGAATGTCAGGTAACTGATCAAGGTTAATCTCTATGAAAGTGATCGACTCGTTTACTTGCGCTTGTTTAACAGAGCCGAGATTAGCAGGAGTCGAACAAAGGTAGACGTTGAAGAGATTTGTTTTGATAAGTTTTTTTGGGCTAGTCCTAGGAAAGGTGAATCATGGCCATGGCCTAACCATGGGAACATCAAAATATATGATTTATGCCATTGATCATGTTGTTCACCATCATGTTTGCGAAATCGATATCGAAAAGTTTTTGATAAGGTTGTTTTAGATCGATCGATGTTGTGAATTTGTGTCGATTTATGTTGGATTTGTTTATTAAAGGATTTTGTTGACGAAAACCCTAAGGGTTGTTGTTAACAGACTTTATTATATTATAATTGTTTGATAAACATACAACTCAACAATCACAATCAAGTGTCACTTGTGTATTTACTATTTCTGGGACTGTCTTTACTTTTTTCAGGATTATCATTCAATCAGTTGCATTCATAAGTGGTATTGTAATGAAAATTATTTACTTAACCATCATATAAGGTTTATTGTTAGCAAAATTCTTAATTAAATACAACAGCTTTATGTTTAGGTTAAACAAAATGAGGGTAGCCTAATCCTCTTGAACATCTCTAAATAACAAAAAACAAAAAAGATAGAAAAAATTAAACATATTATGCAAACCATGTTAAAAATATTGGTTCAAAACACAAATTAACTCTAGTTATAGTCTGAAGAGATATGTCTAAGAGCTTATAATTAAGCTGTTTAAACTTCTTAGACATTACTCTTCGGTATTAGTTTAGCTTTTAAAGATCAAATTATAGAGATTTCAAACTTCAGTCTCCACGGCGAACCATGAATGAATAATGAATCCATCACTTTTCACTTTATGAAGTGGTGCACCGACACGTCAAAGCTTGTGACTGCTTTGGCATAGTTGGAGTAGCTCATCTACGACAAACTCAATCTCTTCATCTCCTCTAGTCTCTAAATCATCACTTATTTTCTTAGCTTTGTGCCTTATGTTTTTGCCTAGGTTACCAGCCACAACTTCATTCATAATCTCAGCTACCTTAGCCCCCATGAGTACGTCCTTATTGTTCCTTACGACATGCTTCCCTATCCCAATCTCTACCACCAATAGAGCATTGACGGGTTGGTCAAGATGCATTGGCATTACGATGATTGGAACATCAAATTTCATAGCTTCCATTACTGAGCTCCAACCACAGTGACTTACAAATCCACCTATGTATGTGTCCAAGTATTTTTGTTTGTGAGGCCCACCCTTCGACCAATAAACCTTTAGTTTTAACACTTTCGACAAACCCTAATGGCAAAGCTTCTTTAATGGTCATATTGTTTTCTTCATTTGGAAACCTTTCAACCCAAATGAAATTTACATTGCTCATCTCCAAACCTAATGCTATTTGAGTAATATCGGCTTTAGAAAGAAAATACTCACTCGCCAAAGAAACAAAAATGGTAGATCTAGTGGTTTTTGTATCAAGGTACTAGATCACACTATTTTGTTCTGATTCCACATCAACATAGTCAACCACAAGTGGATCAACCGGAACAACCCTCTTACTAGTTAAACTAGAAAGATAATTAGCATATTTACCTTCGATCTCCTTAAAAGAGTTTACAAGGACAATATTTTTCCACCATTTAACACCTTGCATAACACGATCTTTTATCTTTATGCCCATTAGCCGAGCTCTAAAGAATCTCTTTCACATTCTTTTTCTCATACTTATGATAGTAATTCAAATCAAACGGAAAAGCAACATCTTGCTTCAAGTAAAGATGAAACATGTTAGCAGCGATGGTAGCACTAGTTGTAATAAACAACACAAAAGGGATCCTCATAGCGCTAACCGCCACTGGCGCCCAGTGTTGTATCATGTCATAAATTGACAAATTGGACTTTAAGATAGTCAAGATTTCAGAAAACCATGGTTTTCCCATGTCAAAAGCGTTTTTGAGACTAGGCATAAGATGGAGAGGTAGACCATTAGTGGTGTGAAGTTCGGATGGAATGTCGAGTAACGGATCAAGGTTAAGGTCTATGAAAGTGATCAACTCGTTCACTTTCACTTGTTTAACAAAGCCGAGATTAGTAGGAAAAGGTAGATGTTAAAGAGATTTGTTTTGATAAGTTTTTTTGGGTTAGTCCTAGGAAAGGTGAATCATGGCCATGGCCTAACCATGGGAACATCAAAACATTATGCTTTATGCTATTGATCATGTTGTTCACCATCCTGTATGCGAAATCGAAATCAACAAGTTTTTGAATAAGATTGTTTTGAATCGATCGATGTTGTGAATTTGTCTCGATTTATGTTGGGTTTGTTTATTAAAGGATTTTGATTACGACAACCCTAAAGGTTGTTATCAGACTTTATTTTATTACAATTGTTTGCTAAACATACAATTCAACAATCACAATCAAGTGTCACTTGTGTATTCGCTATTTCCGGGATCGTCTTTACTTTTTTCGAGATTATCATTCAATCAGTTACATTCAAAGGTGGTATTGTAATTATTTACTTAACCATAATCTAAGGTTTATTGTTAGCAAAATTCTTAATTAAATACAATGGGTGTACGTTTAGGTTACACAAAAAAGGGTAGCCTAATCCTCTTGAACACCTCCAAATAACCAAAAACAAAAAAGATAGAAAATACTAAACATGTTATGCAAACCATGTTAAAAGTATTGTTTCAAAACACAAATTAACTCTAGTTATACTCTGAAGAGATATGTCTAAGAGCTTATAATTAAGCTGTTTAAATTCCTTAGACATTACTCTTTGGTATTAGTTTAGCTTTTAAAGATCAAATTATAGAGATTTCAAACTTCAGTCTCCCCGTCGAACCATGAATGAATAATGAACCCATCACTTTTCGCCTTCTGAAGTGGTGCACCGACACGTCGAAGCTTGTGCCGTTTTAGCATAGTTGGAGTAGCTCATCCGCGACAAACTCAATCTCTTCATCTCTTTTAGTCTCTAAATCATCACTTATTTTCTTAACTTTGTCCGTTATGTTTTTGCCTAGGTTACTAGCCAAAACTTTCATTCATAATTTCGGCTACCTTACCCCCCATGAGCACACCCTCATTGTTCCTTACGACCTCCTTCCCCATCTTAATCTCTGCCACCAACCGAGCATTGATGGGTTGGTCAAGATGCATTGGCATTGCGATGATTGGAACATCAAATTTATTATCTTCCTTTACTGAGCTCCAACCACAGTGACTTACAAATCCACCTATGCTTTTTGGTCCAAGTATTTTTGCTTGCGGGGTCAACCCTTAAACCACTAAACCTTTAGTTTTAACACTTTTAACAAACCTTAATGGCAAAGCTTCTTTAATGGTCATATTGTTTTCTCCTTTTGGAAACCATTGAACCCAAATGAAATTCACATTGCTCATTTCCAAACCTAATGCTATTTGAGTCATATCGACTTTTAAAAGAAAAAACTCACCCCCAAAGAAACAAAAATGGTGCATCTAATGGTTTTTGTATCAAGGCACTAGATCACACTATGATGTTCCGAGTCCACATCAATAGAGTCAACCACAAGTGGACCGACCAGAAAGATAATTAGCATATATACCTTCGATCTCTTCAAAAGATTTCACAAGAACAATATTTTTCCACCATTTAACACCTTGCATAACACGATCTTTATCTTTACGCCCATTAGTCGAGCTCTCAAGAATCTCTTTCACATTCTTTTTCTCATACTTACGATAGTAATTCGAATCAAACAGAAAAGCAACATCTTGCTTCAAGTAAAGATGAAACATGTTAGCAGCCATGGTAGCACTAGTTGTAATAAACAACAATCACTATCAAGTGTTACTTATGTATTCACTATTTCTGAGATTGTCTTTACTTTTTTCAAGATTATCATTCAATCACTTTCATTCATAGGTGGTATTGTAATGAAAATTATTTACTTAACCATAATCTAGGGTTTATTGTTAGCAAAATTCTTAATTAAGTATAGGTTTTATATTTAGGTTACACAAAAGGAGGGTAAACTAATCCTCTTGAACATCTCTCTAAATAAACAAAAACAAAAAAGATAGAAAAAACTAAACATATTATGAAAACCATGTTAAAAATATTGGTTTAAAACCCAAATTAAATCTAGTTATACTCTGAAGAGATATGTCTAAGATTCTTAACACAATATCTAAGCTGTATTAAATTTCCTTAGAGATTACTCTATGTTATTCATTTATAGTTCTTAAAATGTGACGTTATAGAGATTTCAAACTTCAATCTTCATGGCAAACCATGAATGAATAATGAACCCATCACTTTTCGCCTTCAAGAGTTGTGCACCGACACGTCAAAGCTTGTGACCACTTTGGCATTGTTAGAGTAGCTCATCCACGAAAAACTCGATCTCTTCATCTTTTTTAGTCTCTAAATCATCGCGTATTTTCTTAGCTTTGTCTCTTATGTTTTTGCCTTGGTTACTAGCCGCAACTTCATTCATAATCTCGTCTATATTAGCCCTCATAAGCATGCACTTATTGTTCCTTACAACCTCCTTCCCCACCCCAATCTCCACCACCAACTGAGCATTGATGGGTTGGTCAAGACGCATTGGCATTGCGATGATTGGGACAACGAATTTCATAGCTTCCATTACTGAGCTCCAACCACAGTTGTAACACTTCGTAAATTTTAGGTCAATATTTTTAATCCATATCTTATTATTTAATTTT
Source organism: Tanacetum coccineum (assembly GCA_026074375.1). Lineage (NCBI taxonomy): Eukaryota > Viridiplantae > Streptophyta > Magnoliopsida > Asterales > Asteraceae > Tanacetum > Tanacetum coccineum. The sequence continues at coordinate 2,455 of BQNB010196763.1, read as the reverse complement.
TCATTTGAGTAAAAGTTTACTTTTTACAGTTTTACCTAAGTATTACCGCGCGTTGTCTAAATTGTTATTTAGCATGAACCGTCCTTAGGCTTATTACCCGTCTACGAGTATTCATAGTTCAATTTTGCATTTATATGCCTCGAGGATTTATAATTCTTATTTTAGCATTTTTAGTTTTATTTCGCGTCTTCGCCAAACTTTGCTAAAACGTCACATTTGGGGCTTATTTTCTACCTTTTCATTTAAGTTACACATTTAATATTTACACAAGATAATTACACAATCAATAATAAAAAAAGAAATGAAATGGCTGCCATACAGGCCGGCCTATATTCACAACCACACTCTAACTCCTTTATAGTTTCAAGAAAAATAATCATAATCCCACACACATGCAAATCCCATAAGAGAAAAACTTCATTCTTCTCCCTCTTTGGTTCTTGTGGCTGCCGATCATTCCTCACCATCATCACTCTACCTTATATCATCCATCTAGAGGTACATGCAAATTTTGGTGGGTTGAATCAAAGATTAGGGCACTTTCTTGGTGGCTTTAATGAAAGACTTGTTAAAGGTTTTTACATAAAGATTTAGGTAAAAGTGTTTTGAAGAGTTGGAAGAAAAGGTTTGGTTGATTTGGGGTGCTTGTTGGGTTCGAAAATAAGCAAGGCAAGAAAGGGTTCATTGTATTTTTTCACTAGCTCTTAATTTATCCTAGTAAGATTTTTGAAACTCTCCTATTTTATTTCTTGATTTTTGCTTATGAATCCATGTGTTGTGTCACAATTTGAAACTTGTTAGACTAGTTTTGAAAGTGATTTTTGTGATGGAATAGGTAGATGATGGAGTTTAGGTTAGCATTGTGATCATGTGAAGTTGTGGTCGTGTTTGGAAGATTTTTGACTAAAAAAAGATTCTGCCAGAAATTAAATAGTGGGTTTAGGTTGTCGTTAAAATATTTTGACTAGCTTAAACCTTGATAATATGATAGTATTATGTCTCTTGGTCATTTTGATATAAAGAATGTAAAAATCGACCACATAACGAAGGAGATACGACCGATTTAAGATTTGCAAAATAAATGAATTTTTGACAGCACTATCTAAAAACATAACATTCTGCGTAGATTTTAAACGAAGGTTTTAGACACATTCTGGTCCGTTTAGGCTCACGTGTAAATCACGAAAGTTGTCCGAAATGATATTTTACTAAAGGTGTTGTGTGATTTTTAGCTTGAAAGTGTAAAACGAGGGAGTTAAGCTTGGGTCAAAGTCGGTCAAAATTCCCAAAAAAAGTCAAAGGTGCATAGCTGATTGGAAACTAAATTAGTGTTTTATGCGTTTTCGAGTCCGTTTGAGCTTGGAAAACCTTAGCGAATGTTATTGTGTCGTTAATATAGTATTAGGATGCGTAGGAGTCTGTCTAAAAATAGTAAGTTCTATTTTCGGAATATATATTAAACGGAATGGAAGTAGAGGTTAAGTGCTAAGGCCTTAGTGCATTAGGTGATAATGGAAAAAAAGAAATTTATTAAGAGACGGTATTAACGTCCCGAAATTATAAACTTTCCAGAAATAGAAACTTTCCTAAAATAGTAACTTTCCAAAAATAGTAATTTTTTTTGTAAAAGTGGCGTAACTTAATTACGAATCTTATATTTTCTTAAAAGGAATGTTTTTGATAAATAACCTTAGACACAAACACATATGGATTCTATTACTTTCTATAAACGACTTAAGCGTAGTTTCATTCTATATTTCTTTATCCTAAAGCGCGTCGCTAATTTAGGCTACGGTTAGGATCTCTTGACTCGATTTATTCGTTGTTGGTCATTCTTTTCTCATCGTTTGCTTAAGGTGCGTTCATAGCCCGTTCTCTTTTTAATTGCTTTTACAAACTTCACGGGGATAGATACATGCTACTTTACTTATTTTTTTAATTGGACGCAAGTATTTTAAAACTGTATGCTATTGCCTGGGTGTTGCTAATTTCTATTGTAGTAAACATGAGTATTATGGGTAGATCTATCAGGATTGACAATCCCCGTCTGGGTTGTGGTTTCTAGATAACCATTGACGCATTTAACATTTGAGATACAGTCTAGGGTGTTTGACAACATCTTACACTATCGTGGGGCGCAAACCTTGAGTACTGGTTTGATATTACTTGTTAAGGTTCGGTGTCATAATCATAGTGCAATAATAACTCTTTTGACTATTGAATGTCTTTCATTAGTCCCCTATTATTTAAATCTTGTGGTCCACTAAACTGCTATTTGGAGCACTATACTTGATTTATATAACATTACTTGGTTTTTTAAACACTGTTTTACTAACAAAACCTATAAATTCACTCAACAATGTTTGTTGACGTTTTTCGCATGTTTATCTCAGGTCTTTTAGGTATATTGCTCAGAGGAAAACCACACGGATATGTACTTTGGAGACTCTACATT
>BQNB010196761.1:0-11264 GCA_026074375.1 Tanacetum coccineum | reverse complement strand
GCATTAGGAAGAATTCATTCATGAGAATGTGTTCAGACTAGGAGGACACTAGGACCATCTTTCGGCTAGTCTTGCTCACATGTTGTATTGTATTGTTGCCGAAGAACAATATAATCTTGCTTATTTCTTTGTTAAATGAATTAAATGTGCTCAGGCTACTCCAACTGCTAATCTTCCTTACGGCATGTTCTTGACTCGTCTCTATCGACACGTCATGAAATATTAACCACATCTTGACAATGGAATTTACAATGTATTTGATTGAGTCATGCGTCTACTAGCTCTAAAACAAACCCGAAGACCCCAAAGTGATCATGGAAAAGCCCGTCACTTCGTCTTATCAACATCTGCAAATCATAACGATAGATCTTCATCTCACCAAGGAGATGATGATGAGGATGATGGTGCTTCTTGTGCTAGTACCCCATTTCCTACCACTTATCTAAATTCTCTTCAACTACTTAATTACCAATGATACGACATTCCAACTTCTTCTTAACAAGATGATGATCTTTTCTTCGAGTGTCAAACCGACTTGCTTAATCAAACACAACAAATGCATAAGGAACTTAGAGATGGATTCAAATCATTTGGCAAGGCATTGCGAGGAGTCTTCAAGAAGAAAAAGAAATGAAGATGTTTAATGATGATTTTCTTGGTAGAATAACATGTTTAGGACCTTGTGTGAACTTATATTGGTGTTTAAGTACTTATGTGATGATAACCCGACTTAGTCGGAAGAATGTGAACTTGTTTAACTTTCTTGGAACATCTAATTATTATATGCTATGAGTATGATCTTTGTGTTTATCTTTATTTCATATATCCTTACAAATTGCATGCATATATGATGTACTTGTTTCATGCACATATATGTTCACATAGGACTTGCTGCGAATTGATCATCAAAACAAAACCTTTCTTAAAAAATATTGGCAAAAATAAATTTTTTGGTCATCTGAAAAGCATCAGATGGCCTTATCTCATAAGGGCGGTCCCCTTATCATTAAGGGGGTCAGCACCATAATTAAGGGGGCAGGCCATACAGTTCACGGGTTTTACTGTTTCTTTCTGCTTTTTGACTCTCTTTTACCTAGCCTTTGCTATCCTTACCTAGAAAACTCGAACATATTTTGGAAATCCTTAAACTAATTCAAATCCATTCTATTTCCAAACTATTCTCTTCCAATAAATTCTCTTCAAATGTTTACCACCACTTCATCATCTTCTTCATCCATTATCAACCACCATAAACCTCCATGGCATCCACTAGAGCCTCCATTTCTAAAGCTTCTAAAAGACCAAAATTCAACATCATTTCACCAAAACAATTATTTGTAGATTTAATTGAAGATGACACTAAAACCCTATCACCCAAACATCAACTCCCACAACCTAGTGCTCCAAATGCACCTTCAAAAACACCATCAACTAAAGATACCTCTTCATCCTCTATTAAATACATACCTAAATCACCAACCTCCTCTACATCACCATTAACCAATGGTTACTTGAACTCACCAACATCTCCTCCTCCAAGAGTTCCTCTACCACCTCCAATTTAAGAGAGTAGATCAATAGACATCAATCTCACCCTTTCACCAATTACCCTACTTGATGTTTAATTTAATACTCCATCACCCTGTCCACCTCTCTTTGGTCATCCCATTCTTTGGAACCTTCTTGAAGCTCATGAAGATTCATACTTGTGTTGCATTCACAACCGTACTCTCATCTTTGGATTGAGAGATGAACTCTAATACATGTTTTCTCACATAGAACACATGCTTTTACAACCTCCCTTTCCAAACACTCCACCACCATCAATGTCTCCAAACTAAACATACTCTACATTTAGTTTCTCATGTTTTAAATAATTTTCAACCAAACATTTTGCAAGCAAGTCCTATGGAATTCTAGGAATGTTAAGACATTTATAACTTAATTTTATGTATGTTGTATTAATATGCTTCAAGCATATTATTTCAATTTGATGTATGCATGATTGTGTTTTATGCATAATTCTTATGTTTAATGAATGGTCTTTAGTCTTATGTTTTAATTATGCTCTTACTTGTCCTTACATTTTAGTTGATATATATATATATATATATATATATGTGTGTGTGTGTGTGTGTGTGTGTGTGTGTGTGCTTATTGATTCACACAAATTTCTTAATAATTGTTAAACATTATCAACATGCTCTAGTATTTTTCTATTTTATTTGCTATATGTTAGAAATGGTTGTTTTGTTCTTCTAACTTGTTCTTGTAGCAAAGTCACCATAGCTTGATTCCTTGGTGCCCTCAAACGAGGGGGAGCACACATCAAGGGGGAGCATTTATTTCGTCGATTGTACGCAAAATCATCGACGAAGTCTTTTTGATTCTACAAAAAGGAGAAGAACTGGAATAAAACTCAGTAAATACTTGTTTAAAAATAATTTTACATTTAATGACTTTAGATTTTGTAATCATCAAAAATGGGGAGATTGTTGATAGAAATAATGCCTAAAAACGTTATTAATATTTTTTGACCTCTGATAATCACAAAATGTAAAAACGCTCAATGTAAAATTGAAACGTAAACAAGTAATTAGTAGTAAATTTTCATTTCGAAAATTAAATCACTTAAAAGGTATGAATAAATAAATACTTAATGCATTTTATGATCAAAGGAATTTTTATTCAGCCTCACATTTTTTATAAAATGTTACAAACAATTTTGTAAATTTTACAAAACATTTTTGTATTTAAAAGAAATGTTTTATTCAAAATAAATATTTTGAATTCAAAATTTCTACCCAAAAACGGCTAGAAATTGATGGTCCTGATAAACTGAATGGATCTTTGCAGCCTATAAAGGATGATAGCCAAGATGTATAAATACAAACGACTATGTAGAAACAATGACTATGAATACTATGTGTTAATGCGGAATCTTAACACATGTACTAAGAAGAACAATGAACAACTGAATAACAACTTTATTAATGTGTTCTTGAGGATTACAGATTGCTAACTATGATATATGATTTGCTAAGCTTGTGTATTCGTCTGTAATCGTCTGTGTTCATATATGTTCTAACTATGCCAAAGGTGATCCTTTTATATACTAAGGATAACCCTAAATGGCTTACATATCTTTTTCTAAAATATCTCATAAATATCTTTTAAATATCTTCTCAACGGTACTAACTAACTTTCTACTAACGGTACTAACTAACTAACAGTACTTAATACTTTGTACTGTCGGTACTAAGTATAACTGTCAGTACTAACTATTTGTACTGTCGGTACTAAGTTAAGAAAACATTAATCCTAACAATCCTCCCTTAAACATGAATGTTAAACTATTTTAACTTCATGTTTCTTCAATCCTTTAAGCTTCTTTTAACGCACAGAGGATGTATCCAAACATTCTTTATCATTTCTTAATCTTGTACACTCTATCCTTCTTTAGCAGCAACCTTGTCTTTTCAGCAATTCAGCAACATCTTTTCAGCTACTCAGCAACATCTTGTTACCTACAATCCAACTAAGTTGGCTTTGTAGTTTTTGGCAAACTACCAGCCATTAACGGATTTGATGTTCCTTTACCAGTAGCCGTTTGCTCTGGGATAGATAACTCTTCATCTAAGAATATGGTGAGTTAATTACCATACAGTTTTTGGTAAACTGTCAACCATCAACGGATTTGATTTGTCTTTACCAAATACCGTTTGTGTTTGGACTAGCCAATGCTTCATTGTCATAACATGGTGCATTGATAAACCATATAGTTTTTAGCAAACTATCAGCTATCAACAGATTTGAGTAGTCTTTACCAAGAACTGTTTGATCTTGGACTAGCCAACTCTTCACCACAGAAGTAAGGTGAGTTGAAAACCCTACAATTTTTGGTAAATTGTAAACCATAAACGGATTTGAGAAGTCTTTACCTCAAGCCGTTTGCTTGTGGACTAGCAAATTCTTATGCCTGTTAGGCATGGTGAATTGATAACCATTTGTTGTGTGGTGGTTAGCCAACACTTAATCACTTCTCACTTCCATCAGTCTTATTCTTTAGATTCTAAATCAGCAAGTACCTTCTTGATAAATCGTATCAATTCCAATACCATAGACATGGTACTTTCTTTTTCAGACTCCAATTTTAGCTTTAGCATTTGCATCACTATTTCCTTTTTCAAAGGATACTTCTTGTCAAGAATTTCATAATCTGCTTCCTTTTCCTCATCTGTAGCTATTGTCAAGCACAATCTCAGCTTATCATTTTCTTTCTCAATGTCAGATGGGTCATCTTGAGAAGTATCTTGTTTGAATCTTCTTTTTCTTGACTTCATCTTTTTCCTTGTACCGTGCTTTCTCTTTCTTGTATTCTCTTCTCCTTTTCCTTGACTTCTTCTTTAGATTCCTGCTTGATCTCTTCTCCTTTGGAGGAATCTTTCTTATTCTTGAACAACAGCCAACTCTTTCTGGTAATGCAAACATGAGATTTCCAAACTGCTTCAGAAGTCGTAAAGTCAACTATGCCAAAAGTGATCCTTTTATATATCAAGGATAACCCTAAAAGGCTTACATATCTTTTTCTAAAATATCTCATAAATATCTTTTAAATATCTTCTCAACGGTACTAACTAACTTTCTACTAACGGTACTAACTAACTAACAGTACTTAATACTTTGTACTGTCGGTACTAAGTATAACTGTCAGTACTAACTATTTGTACTGTCGGTACTAAGTTAAGAAAATATCTTTTAAATATCTTATCAATGTGCTGAAGCATCTCTTTTGACCATTACTTCTTGTTACCACATTCATATCAATCTCTTCTGATCTTTTAGATTCATCAAACTGTGGTTTAGTGCCAAGATTCTCAGTCTTCCAGTCAATGATTGGATACTTCTTGTCAAGTATTTCATAATCTACTTCCTTGTCCTCATTTGGAGCTATTGTCAAGCACAATCTCAGCTCATCATTCTCTTTCTCAATGTCAGATGGGTCATCTTGAGAAGTATCTTGTTTGAATCTTCTTTTTCTTGACTTCATCTTTTTCCTTATACCGTGCTTTCTCTTTCTTGTATTCTTTTCTCCTTTATCCTTTTCCTTGACTTCTTCTTTAGATCCCTGCTTGATCTCTTCTCCTTTGGAGGAATCTTTCTTATTCATTCTTTTGATCAGTCTATCATCTTCAACAGACCCAATAGCAATGAAATCTTCAGTTGATCTTTTTATCTTTTCATACATTGCTTGTATGTCTTCAAACTTCTTACTCTTCAACTTAGAATGTTTGAAGTTCCCCACATGCTTTAAGTAGGTCATCATTTGATTTCTTAATTGATTCTTGGTTGGAGGTCTGTTTCTGATGGTGCCTTTGATCTTTGTTGAGCAAGGAATTTTCTCTGAGCAACAATTGTATCATGAAGGAACTTTGCTCTTTCTTCTATAGAGAACTGCTCTCTTTATTGCTCTTGAAGCTTCTCAGCAAGAATTCTGTCTGCCTCAATTCTTGCCCTTATATCATCAACTTACTGCTTAAAGGCAATTCATACACTAGTAGTCCACTGGCCAAGTCTTTATTACCAATTAATTGAGAACGTACTCGTTTGAAACCAAGGTACCTGCCAGTCTAACTAAGATCGCAATCTAAAGGCAAAGATAGGTCATTATTCGTGATCCTATTGGTCTAGATGTATAAATTACTATATGGAGAGCCATCCTGGCATCTAGATTACTTGGTATGTATCACTAGATCCAGTTGAATGATAGGTCGCATACAAAAGCACGTAAACAAGTATAAACTGATAAACATAAACAAGCAATCAACGATAAATTAAGCAATCAATATAAACAAAACCAAACATTCAAATCTTCATAATAATGGCTAATACCTGAAGGTATTAGCCTTCAAACATCATAATCAATACAAGAGTAATAAGTTTAGCCAAGGGTAAACTAACCCCAAGTTAATGAACATAGCAAAAAACTGAACGATTACAAGAGTATAGGAGATTACAAGGTGTTTCCTATGGAATTAATTACTATGCTCGACCTCTTCTACTCTTCTTCTCTTTTGAAAATCGACTTTTATGGTTAAGGTATCGAAAATATGATTTAGCACAGCTAAAACATCCTTTATTTAGGATTTTCTATCTATAATGTCTGGAATATTGTCGATACGCGTATTAATGAGTCCAATAAGGCGTATCGGGGGTTTCTTGGAGTAGGGACCACGTTCGATATCTTCCAGAATATTTTATTACTATATCTTGAATATGACGTATTGACTTCTTCTGGATACGGCATATTGAATCTTGTTCCTTTATGGTCTTTAATGAAGTGCAGGCACAGATATACCGTATCTTCCTTGATGGATACTGTATTACTGCGTATAGGATGTCAGAATCAGTTTCTTCATATTTTCTTTGTTTAAGCTCTAGAATGCTACCATTTAAGCCTATCTTCACCAAGTATCCTTAATTACTGCAATTCTCAAAATACAAACGATTAAGTAACAATTCATTCAATAATTATTACAAAATAAGTTATTTACATGGGAATTAAATGATGCTATAAAAAGATAACGTTATTTGATGTCATCAAAATATCCCACCTAACTTGAATCATACTTGTCATTCAATAAGCTTTAGAAGTTTATCAAAATGATCTCTAAGTAATTTTTACCCGTTTAAAGCATATTAATTTGATCTATCACGAAGTACACAACTTGTGAAAAACTAGAACGGGGGTTGGAATAGTTTAACCGCTTTTTAAATAATGTATAGTTTGTTTATAAAATTTAGTTTCGAGACTTTATGTGATCCAATATGTGCCTAATAAGAACAATACAAACACAGTAATTAATAAAGTGAAAGACAAGAGATAAAGATTTATAATGGTTCGGTAACGAAGTACCTCTTCGCCCCACTCCACTCCCCGAGCACCAAACTCGAGAGTTCTCTTCACTATGTTAACAAACTCCCTTTAGGCAGAGAAAACCGTACACAACTAAGCTTACACCGATTTCCGACACTAAGCCAAATGTCGAGTTCTAATCCTAGCTAGAACCAATCAAACATAACTTTTTTATTTTGAGGACTAAAATACTAACTGTACTACTTCACAACAATTCACTACTTCACTTCACTACACAACTTCTCTTCACTTCACTACTTCACTTCACTTCACAACTTCACTATGCTTCACAACTTCACTACGCTTCACAACTTCACTACACCTAGACACTACTACTATCACACCAATCTAACACTACTTACAAAGATCACCACGATCTAACTATACTTATAATGATCACCACAATCTACCTATTACACACAACTACAATACACACCTTCACAATATACACAAATGATTTACAAGATATACTACACCTTCACAACAATAAAAACAAAACTACAATACTTCTTGATTTGATGATAAGAAGTATTCTTCTCTTGCACTTGAGGAATTAAGCTTGGATCACTTGGAAACAAAAGCTTAAGATTAAATGATCAAAGGATTATAGGAGATGTGTGGACTGATTTTAGACAGAAAATAATGAGTGCAAAAGATGAAAAAATCAGTGAGCAACAGTCCAGTATTTGTAGGCAAACTGGGGAGCGTTTTTGTCTGGCCGGCCCCCTTAATTCATGTGCCGGCCCCCTTATAATTAAGGGGACAGCCCAGACTGGGACGCTCCCTTTTTTTTCTTTTCCAGGGGAGGCGTTTTCTGGTACATTTCTAGCCGTTTTTTGGTAGAAATTGTGAATTCAAAATATTTATTTTGAATAAAGCATTTCTTTTAAATACAAAAATGTTTTGTAAAAGTTATAAAAATGTTTGTAACATTTTATAAGAAAATGTGAGGTTGAATAAAAATTCCTTTGATCATAAAATGCATTAAGCATTTATTTATTCATACATTTTAAGTGATTTAATTTTCGAAATGAAAATTTACTACTAATTACTTGTTTACGTTTTAATTTTACATTAAGCGTTTTTACATTTTGTGATTATCAATACGTAGAGAGGTCGAAAAATATTAATAACGTTTTTAGGCATTATTTCTATCAACAGTTTGGATTAGAGTTTGTGTGGTCCCAATTTTTTTAAACTTCAGAATATACTCGCTCAGTCTGACATACAGATCTACCAAAACCAAATAAGGATCCAAGGCTAGTGGATCTGTCGATCCCTGGGCAAGAAAAAATTGGGTAGGGATTGATTTCTCATTAATTGGGCGTTGGTGTTATCGTGTTGGCAATTGTAGAGGCGTATATATGTGATTAATAGTTTGTGTTTGAATTTTTGGAGTCGACGTCCAAGTTTTGAACATTACGTTGGAGTTGTCGTGAATTTCCTGATGGAATTTCAACGTAGTCGATCCTAGTAGGAGTGTGTTGATTTTTAGCATGTAATTTTGACCATTGCTAATAACACAAGCATTTGAACATTTAGACGTAATAAAACATCGTCGCTACAAGTGTGAGTTGTAATTCGATGATTATTCTTTCAGTCTTTTTGATCGATTTCATAATTTCATGTAATAAACAAAATTGGCTAAACATGTAGATATGGAAAATATCTATAGTCATTTTATTGATATTTTTTATATATTTAAATTATAATCTCGATATCATGTTCGTTTTTTAAAATTTGTAATTGGAACAAATAATGAGGATAAACATCTTTTGAATAATGATTATTTCTCTATTAAATTTCCGCTTACGATTATTTTTTGGGAGGATGGTGATCCATTATCGGGGATATGTTCCATCATTCCTAATCCTAATCTTAAATAATTAAATTGTTCACGTTTTAATGGCTTAGTTTATATGTCAACTAAGTTAACTTCGGAAGCAACTTTCTCGATAGAAATGTTGCCCTTTTGGACATTGTCGTGAAGAAAGTGGTGACGAATTTCTATGTGTTTGGTTCGAGAGTGTTGGACGGGGGTTTTAGTTAAGTCGATGGCGCCTTTATTGTCGCACATTATCAGAACGTCGTCGAGTCATATGTCGTAGTTGATGATAGCTTGTTTCATCCACAGTGCTTGTTGACACGCCTTTCCGGCGAACATGTATTCGGCTGTAGTCGTAGAGATAGCAAGGGTTGTTTGTTTATTAGAGAACCAAGATGTTAGACAACATCACATGAACGTACAAATGCCACCAGTGCTTTTTCGGTCGACATGGTCGCCTACTTGGTCGGATTCGACGTAAACTATAGTTTCTATATCGGTTCCTTTCGGATACCATGATCTTAAGTGGGCAGTACCTATAATATATCTAAATATACGCTTAACGGCTTCTAAGTAGGTAGTTTTAGGATTTTTCTTGGAAACGCGCACATAAGCAAACACTAAACATAATACCAGGCCTACTTAAAGTAAACTACCAATCATACGTTGATAGTTAGTGCTATCCACGAAGTCGGCTTTGTCGTCCTTGGTTAACTAATCTACTATTTATAATAAAAGATGCTCTAGACTTAACTTGTTGACTAAGAAAATATAATAAAGGAAACTACTAAATATTAATAAGACTAAGAAAATATAATAAAGGAAACAAGTAAATATTAATAAGGAAAATACTAAGAAGGCTCTTATCAATACTCCTGCCCTAAAAAACACCTTGTCCTCAAGGTATTGCTCCATAATCTTGCCTCACGTGATTCTGGGATCCTATGTTTTGACTTGTAGTTCTCCCTCTTGTGGGTCATAATCAAACATCAAAAAGTGTTGGAATGGATGTTCATAAATTGCTAATCTACTGTCACAATTCAGCTTGCGATCTATAGCTTTAATTTGCCTAACCTCAATGACAACACTAGAATTTGATTTTGTTTACACGAAAGACCCTTTCCTTTTCTTTTTCTTTTTATTGGCAGGACAAAGTTCGAGACCTAAACAAGACCCCTTACTCTTATTCAAGGCACAACCAAATCCCTCTTTACCGACTCCTTTTTCTGTAGTCTTTTTGTTTCAATCAGATGTCAAATCATCATAACATGGAGAATTCTGAATCGGTTTTACGGGTACCTTGGTCGTTACTGGTAGCAATATGGGATTCTGAATGAAAGATTGAATTAGATTCTTCAGTTCTTCAATCTTTTGATTCCATTCTTCACGCCTCTTATCCTCTTCAATCTTTTGATTTCATTCTTCACGCCTCTTATCTTCTTCAATCTGTTGATTCTAATCTTCATGCTTCTTATCTTCTTTGTAAGCTCTAATACCCATTTGTTCCCGTTCCTCAGCAAGTGTTTCTTTGATCTCCTACATGTCCATCTCCATACTTTACTGCACCATTGCCATCCTTAGTTTAGATCTCACCATCTTCTTATGGACCTTTTTGTAAGCCTCTATACTTGTTCAATGCTCTTCCATTATAGCCCACCATATGTAAGACATTGATACCCGAGATTAAAAGAAGATTCAACTTTTTTTATAAAAAAATGATTTTTGGGTGGTGAAAAGTGATTCGGATGAACATGAATTTCTAGATGTGAATATTGTTCTGATGAACAACATTTTTTTTAAACCCTAGAATCAAAACAGCTCAGATACCAATTGATACAAACCAATCGATAATAGATTTGATAGAAGAAAATAAACAAGTTAGGTGGTTTATGTTAATGGAATAAACCGACCCCCCGATGGTTTATATTAATGAGATAAACCGACCCCAATTGATTAGCAAATCAATATTCATTATCATTCAACATAATCAGTGTAACAATTCACATTTTCACTTCTGTTACGTCAATAAATATTCAACTATTTATTTTAAACTTTTACGCGTCCACTTTAAATTTCCAACGTTTAGCTAAATCGCGTAAACTAAAAATCGACATTCAACATAAACAGGCACAAAACAAATAAAAATTTACATCAAGCAAGCATTATATTACTTTTACAAAATAAATAATCAACTTTTTATAATTTATTTTTGTTGGTTACGTAAAACATTTACGTTTCGCTAGTAAATGCATTTAGGCATACCCGGAAGCACCAATACCTATCTATACTCAACCAAATACCCACAACTATACCCAATACTCAAAAATTTCATAAATATCTTATCTGTGCATGTGTATGGCCGGATATGTATGAAAAAACAAGTGAAAATATCACAAAATCTTTCTAAATTCTTATACAACATATGATTTATTATGTCTTACTAACCATAATAATGAAAAGGACCAACTCTCGCTAGAAATTCTTGTAACACCCCCAAAACTTGGATACGCAGAAGAATATAAC
>BQNB010196760.1:0-11264 GCA_026074375.1 Tanacetum coccineum | reverse complement strand
GTACTGGCAGTACTAACTCCATTAGTACTGTCAGTTACACCTTGGCAGTATTAACTCTTGTGAAGATTTATTCCTAACACTAGATCCGTCTTTGGTTATGGTAGATCCGCATCAAGCAGATGACTGTTATTTTGTATTTTAGTGATTAACCTCAAATCTTGACAAAATATTCTTATGTACTTAAAAATCATATTTATTAGATTCTTCTAGAAGAAAATATTTCTGAACATGGAAATGGAAAGATTTTCTAGATTTTGGAAGATTTGGAAAGATTTGAAAATATTATTTCCATTTATGGTTAATCCTATTTTGACTTATTGATTAATATAACTAGCTTATAATTAATCATGTGTTTACTTGAAATCATTTGATTAGTAAAAGTTTATGCAAATGATTAAGTTTGTATGCAAGAAAAAATATTTTTCTTTGATCATTAACTACGCTTTATAATGCCATATTCATACCTTAAGTGATTTGTCGTCGGTAAGTAAACTTACGACTAAAAAGCTTGTGTACGTAAACTTTTATGTAGTATGACATTATATTTGCTACTATCAAAACTTGAAGATCATTAAATATATATATCGTTTTTTGTGAATATTTGTATTAACACATGATAATCAATAATGGATTTGATCACTAATCATCTTTATGCAAACAAGCTTAGTGCTTTGCATCTCAAGTAAAACATATCCTATAACAGGAAATGATGCGTTTACGCAAAGTGACCTTTGACTTGGTTGGACCAATAAGGGAGTAAGACCTATTACATGATTAGGATCAACGTAAATCCAGATTAAGGTCAAATGAATACTTTCGTTTGATGGTATATTGAAAGTATGTTCATACTAGGTTTATGAAGAAGTTTCGACCTTGTCTAGAGGCGTTTGATAAAAGAATTGAGTTGGCGTTTTATTGAAAAACAGGAGGATTCGTTTTTGCTCTTCTCTAAGTCTAAACTCATTTGGAGTGTTCCCAAATGCTCAAATATACATACCTTTATTGAAGTTTCCACATGTGTCAGGTAAGAGGAAAGCCTTGCAAAATCCATAAAAACAGACTTCGCGAGTGGCGCGCTGGCCACGCGCTGACGCGTGCCCAATGCGCTAGTTTCACAAATCCGTTTTTCCGGATTTTGGCTATTATTCATTATTTTATGTTTTGCGAACGTTTATTTGTCATCGTTAAATCATAAAAGAGATCATAGTTAATGTTGCACCAACATGACACTTGGGGGTTGAACTTGTTTCCGTAGCATGGTTGCAAGGTTCTACTTACTTATACACAAATGGAAATTACTTCCAATCATAATATCTTTAACCAACACCTTACCATGATCTACATAAACCTACAAGAAAAGTTTAACAACTAAAACATAAGCTTTATGTTTAGTAAGTAATAGGCAAAGCAAGTTCTCATATATAACTTAATTATACTTGCATCAAATACTCTTCATAACTAGTCTACATAAAACCAACGAATACTTGCATACATACCACTTATACAAATCCATCTTATACCAAAGTTAGTCTACAAACACCAGACCAACAACTCGCGTTAGCTAGTTGTATCTAACTAGCTTAATCCTGACGCTTTTTCCAAGCTTCTTAAACCGTACTTCCTAGATATTTAACACATCCGTATACATAGACCACAATATGATAGATCAACATAACAAGTTATAACCAAAATTACTTAACTTAATTCCATAGCTAATCTACCTTAAAAAGACAAATACCAATCACTTGATTTCTATAAAAGAATCTCTATAAATTAGCATATTTCTCATTTCATAACAAGGTAAGGGTTTAACACTATACATATGCATATCCAACTTGTTGCTTAACATGCATATAATCATTTATCATGATCATATGAAAATCCCCCAAAATCATCAACTTAGTCAAAATAGTTTATAAGGACTTAACCATTTATAACCAACTTCTATTAATTTAGCTTAAAAGTATATTTACCCAAAACCCCCTAAATCAGCTATCAAGAACCATGACTGATAATCTAATCAAATCAAGAATTAAACATCATAACTTGTAGGGGTTGTAGCTAGGGACTTAGCTCTTATATTGAAACAATAATTCACCTAGAATTGGTCAGTTGAAATGATCTCGTTACCATAGGTTAGTACCCCACGCCTTTTTAGCAAAAAGGTAAAAATGGGTAGGGACACCATACAACTCGAGGACGCTGTGTCAACCATATCTCAAGAGTATCTTTTAGAGTTCTCATCAGAGTACTACATACCGGAAAACCTGCACCCAGAGGTGCCTGGTCCCGGGGATCACATCGTTGACTTCCCAGAGGGCAAGGTAGGCGTTTATACAAAAAAAATTGAGTTTGCAAACTTTCGCATCCCCATCTCGTAATTTCTCTTCAACATTCTTGGACACTACCAAATCCACCTTTCGCAACTATCGGTGATAGGTGCAACGAAAGTTAGCCATTTCAAAATCAACTGCCGCGTACTAAATATAATTCTAACCGTGAACCTATTTCGTGTCTTCTACGTGTCGTCATACAATTTGGGGTGGATGTCTTTTAGCAAAAGACCAGGAAAAAAATACCCCACAATGTTATACTAAACCACTCGACTCCTTAAAAAATTAGAACAACCGCTTCTTCTAGGTGGACGAGAAGGTGTTCCCCATCGTTGTGGCCTGGCGCATGGCTGCTACAAAAGATGATAAGCCAAAGGAAAATACCTACTCCGTGGTAGATATGGCGACACTTGACACGCACCGTACCCCAATCCAAAAACAACCGGAGGAGCTTTTATGTCTAGTGGGGATAAGCCAGAACTTCTTCTTACGTGACGACGAGTACCCCATATTTCTAAATAACAACGACCAGGGTGGGTGTTTAATTATTTTTCTTGTTTCCCACATATATAAATGTCCCTATACGCTAACGTTTACCTGTGTTTTTTGCAGAAATGGATTTGTTCAATCTTATCAAAGCCCCAAACCCCACCAAGGTCAAGACCGAGACATGCCAACGAACTGCTCATGAGGTGTCGCTACTGACAGCCACCACGAGCCGCGTGATCCAAATGGTGGATACGACTGAGCTCTCCACATCTTCGGGGATACCCTCTACCGTGGAGAGGTCCTCTATGGACTTTTCAAATGAGGATGCTCCCCCACCAGTAACACAGGGTGCTGAAGCTGGGGTTCATAGACTGACCGCGCGGGAACAAGAGATCCCCATGACATATGATGCAGAGGCCACGAAGGCTGCCGTGGAACCCGATCTAGAAAAAGAAGTAATTTCCATAGGGCCTACCATTAAAAAGAGACGCCGACAGGGAGATGCGGGTGAGGGAGGATCCAAAGCACCGGCCAAGGTGTTAAGGAAAGACCATGATGTCGCCCGTGCCAAGCACAGCGCCCGCAGGGGGAAGTCACTAGAGGATATGAGTGTAGATACAAAGCCTTCCATCCATGTTCATGAGACACAGGAGCCTCCCGTTGCTACGTAAAGTGTCAGCGACCCGGATCCTCTTTCGTATGCCAAGCCGCAACCTAATCCCAAGCAAGATGTCACACAATAAGTAACTTACACCCTGATCCTTATCCGTTAGTTACCTTTTTAACATTATTATTATTTTCAAGTACAATTATGCTGATAACATATTTTCATTGTTCCGTGGATGTAGATCTTCCAAGGAGGTGGGAGCCGCAGGAAACCAAGACTCTGAGAAATCTACACCTTCGCCTTCTATTACTGGGTCCCTAGGAAGCATCTACTAACCGGGATGGGGCGTGCCTAATGATTGCCACCTAAACACCCTCGAGGCCTGCCAGGATATGGTGGATCACATAGCGCCACCGGGGTATTTCTTTGAGTTGCGCCACTTGTCTACTGATGAATTTTTGAGTCAATACAACATAAACCTGGCGAGGCAAGTGGCTATGGGCTCCCAGCTAAGGTTGAGATTCGAGCAGGAAGCCAAACTATTGAAGAAATCTGTGGCCCAGGTAGCGCGCCGTGACCATAGGATAGCGACCAGGGAGACATATATAAAAGATTTGGAGGCCCATCTTGAAGTTGAGATTAATATGAAAAAAGCCACGGAAGTAAAGAACTCGAAAGTGACTAAGGAACTAGAGGATCTTCGAATGCACTTTTTGGGCCTTGAAGTTGGTAACGCCCAATTATCCCAGCGGGTGTCCGTGCTACAGGCTAAAGTAATGGGAGAAGAGAGGATCATGGATGATTTTGAGGTTTTCAAGAAGCATAAGGATGAGCGGGTGAATGCTCAGTGCGCGAAAATGGATGCACGGTTGGACGCACTGAGCATTGATTTTGATGAGGAGTTGTACCCTCACATGTTGACAGCAATTGCCGGTCATTGGTGGGTAATTGGGCACAAATTGCACCTAGCTGTCATGAAATGTGCCGAGTCCACAAAATTAAAGCAAGGTTTTGCCAATGTTGTGTCTGCGGGGATAGCCAAGGGTATGAGCGAAGGGTTGAAATATGGCGTGGAGCATGGGAAAGCTGGTTTGGAATTGACAGCTGTGGAGGCGTATGACCCTGAGGCCGACAGTAAATATGTCGCTGCTCTTCATGATCTGAAAGACTTGAACTATCCCTTAATCGACCAGTTGGAGCAATTGAAGGATGCGCCTCTGGACGTCATCATGGCCTCCTTATATTTGGATAGCGACACCGGTGAGGATGCTCCTCAGTTTATCCGCGACCTCCGCCCAAGCTCTTCCCAGCTCAAGATTCCCGTGTATCCGGAGGTACGTGACCCCAGGAACCCTTGGGCTTGTAAAGAGGAAATTCTACTGGAAGACGCCATTGCGGCAAACATAAGCCGTGCCGAGAAGAAGAAGAAAAGCAGGGTGGTATGCCGCACCCATGGGGTCGGTTCAGCCCACCATGCTAGGTCTGATGGCATTCCGGTGTCAGTACCTACCGTAGCTCCTCAAGGCTTACAAATCCTGCTAGCGGATGCTGCTACTCAGACCGAAGACGAGGAATCTCCACGGCTTCTTAGGTCCAAGTCCTTACCTCCTATGTTTAACTTAGATTGGCCATAGTACCGCCTGTGGTACTTTAGACAATATTTTTTTTGGTATGTAATATGTACACGGATGTCCGTGATTAACAACAGTTGTAATCCAAAGCCAAGGTTAATAGGAAACCAGGTAGCTTATACTAAGGTTTGGTCTATAATCCAGTATGTTAGCCTATTGCAAGGCTATAAATACGTAAAGCATTGCGTGGGGGCGGCATACCAAGCCTTAGCTTTAGCGTGGAGGCGTTCGTCAAGCGATTTTAGGTGTGACTCAAGGCGGCAAAAAAATATTTATATAGTGAGGTCAAGATTAGTTATTACCTACTAGGCTTAAAATTGAGTTATAGAGTTACTAAGCCCGAATCCCATACAACCCAAATCATAAATACTTGTAAATAAGCTCAAGTCCATGAAATCTTTTAAAAGATTCAAAAAGGCGCGCTATAGTGCCTTTAATCACGTCCTTAAATCGAGCTTATAATAAACGCTAGAAATACGACCTAGAGACGATGCCTTGGCCTGTTTCGTAACGTGGAGGCCACGCCTCGCGCTATGGCGCCGATATAGCGCGCCTTTTAGAACCACTGATCCTACGTTTTTCTTAACCTTTATATATATATATCTAATAATAATAGCATTATATATATATAATATATATATATAGTATATATATATAATATATATATAATAATATATAAATATATAGGGTATGTATATAATAATATATGTATGTATATGTATATGTATGGTCTATTGCCGTTCATGATGCTATGGTTTCGAGGTGGATGGACAGGGTCACATCTAGGCCATCTTTACCATCAGGATCATCATCTCACGACACTCTTGCACCATCATCTGAGTTTCCTATTGCCCCTATTGTTGCCATCCAACCCAGAGTTCATCGACGTCCGCTATTCTAATCCGACCCGTGGAGGCTATCCCAGTTCGTCCACCTTAACAGCACCATCCTAATGGGCTGCATAAATTGTTGACTGCAAAGAAGAGAGTTTGACCTTTTTCTGCTCGTAGACATGCATGGAGACGTGTATCTCATCGTTCATTGGATCGTCATTCTTCACCAGACTTTACTTCAGACTCATCTTCTTCTGGTTCATCTTCAGATTCTTCATTAGATACTTCTTCAGGTTCACCTTCAGATTCATTGTCAGACATATCATCAGTTCATTCTTCAGGGTTCGATGCATCAGGTCAGACTCATTTCAGGATAACGACTAGAGTTGAGCATCATCTAGTTGGTTTATCCCCCGGTTATAACTCCACGATAAAGTAAGTCGTATTAGACCATGGAGAGTTCTGCACCATAGTCTACTACCTTAACCCACCGACGACATTAGACAACAACTCTGAGAGGTCATTGGATTCATCTCACTTTCTGCTGGATCAAAAAATCCGACACAAGAGATTCAGATCCCTACTACTTCAATATCTGTTATCTACTCCAGTTCCGAGATTGAAGCCCTACTCATGTGATATTTTACCACCTCACTAGAGTTCAAAGATTCATAACGTCACTTGAGGATATAGAGAGGAGCATGTGGAGATTGATACTGCTGACAATGCGAGGCTGAGCAGATTTGGGTATTGGTGATGGAGTTGGAGCTCATACTGAGGATGGTATAGGTATGGGAGTTAAGATTGCTGCTAATGATATTTGGGAGGACGATGAGGATTTTAAGACTGCTCAGAGACAGTTGGAGGCTGGTTAGCTGATGGCTAGCGGAGAGATAGCATTTGCCCTGATAGGAATTAGGAGTTAGGATATGGAGAACCTAAGGCTGCGGAGCTTTGTTTGTATATTCGAGATAGATCGATTGATATGTCTTCGCATCACATGGCACTATTCGCAGAGAGTTTTGTAGATCGTAGGATCATGAGTGATGCACGGCAGGATACTTAGGAGATCAGAGTCGCTTGTTAAGAGGCGTTTGGGATTTTGCCCTTAGTTTGGTAGTACCATGGTTATGTAGGACATTAGACTGATGGTTAGGTCTAGATGTTAGTCGTAGAAATATTGTAAATCAAGTACCCCGTTATGGGTTGATTGTAACCGAACTCGATTCTAATATATATATGAAATCTTATTCTATATCCCATCGTGTGTTCATCTTAAACACGATATTGTTATTTACTCGTTTTGGCAAAACATGTTGTTATTATATTTTATTTCATATTATGAATTTAATTCTCGTTAAAGTCACCGTAATATAGTTATGAATCTCATCATGTGTTATGTATTTTATTTAGGATATGACTATCACACGTTTCGGAATGACCCCTGAAGCAATCGAAGAGCTCATTGCCCAGCGAGTGGCTAAGGCATTGGCTAACTACGAGGCAACCCGTGCTGCTAACGCTCTCGAGGCCGAAAGTCAAAGTCAAAATGGCAGTGACAGCGATAATGGAAATGGTAGAAATGGAAATGGTGGAAATTAGAATGGAAACCATGAAGATGGAGGAAACACCGGAAATGGAACCTCCAAATAAGAATGGTAAGAGGTACTAGCAGTTGCGTGCGCGAAATGTTGTGTACCTATCAAGACTTTCGTGAAGTGTCAACAACTCACTCTCAAATGGACTGAAGGAGTCATAAGGTTGACAAGATGGTTCTAAGAAGATGGAAGACATTGTCCACATCATCAATTATCCATATGTGTAATCAGTTAAGTAGTCCACTTGTAATGTCTGCTAGATAGTGCGCATTAACTTGGTGTGGAATTCACAACCAAAGGGACATTGGACGTTGATGCTGGGCGTTGCTAATGACATTGGAGAGATCTTATGAATTGAGACAGAAGTGTATTGTCCCAAGAACAAGAATACAAAAAATGGTGAAACTGAATTTGTGGAACTTGACTAAGAAGAAAAAATGGTTTGGCCTCTTATACTTAGAGGATTTCCAGAGTTGAGCTCTGTTGTGTACTATAAAGGGTATCCATGAGAAGAAGACCGAATTGAGAGGTATGTTGAAGGTCTCCCTGACAACATTCAAGGAAATGTGATGTCTGCTGAACCAACGAGACTCCAGGATGTAATTCGGTTGGCTAAGAGTTTGATGGACAAAAAGTTAAAAGCTTATGAATAAGTAGTAGCTGAGACCAAATAAGTTTAAGAGCAATCAAAGAGACAAACATGCACAACAACCCCAGTTCAAGAGGCAGAATGTTGGAGGATCAAATGTGGCCAGAGCCTATATGGCTGGTGGTAATGAAGGTCGTGTTTATGTTGGACCTCACCCTATTTGCAACAAGTGCAAGTTACACCATGTTGGGCCATGCACGAGTAAAGGTGTAGAAAGTTGTGGTATAAGATTGGTCCTATTGACCAGGGATTATATCCAAGCAGTTCCTAGGGGCAGTTTTTTTATTTTTAATTCAGAGGTCCCCGGTGGAGAATCAAAGGAGTGCCCACATTTTTGAATTGAGAAGGAAAAGGCATTTCAAGAAGGATTTCCCCAAACTGAAGAATCAGAACCATGGAAACAAGCCTGTTATTCCTGAAGCTAGAGGGAAAGCTTATGCTATTGGTGGAGGAGATGCAAACCCGGGATCCAACGTTGTCACGGGTACGTTTCTTCTCAATAACCATTATGCTTCTGTATTATTTAATTCGGGTGTCGATCGAAGGAAGTTTCGTATCGACACTATTTTAGTACCTTGCTTGATATAATCCTCGATACCTTAGACGTTAGTTATGCTGTCGAATTAGCCGACGGAAGGATTGTCAAAACAAATACTGTACTTAGAGGTTGTACCCTAGGATTATTAGGTCATCCGTTCAATATTGATTGAATGCCCATAAAGCTCGGTAGTTTTGACATCATCATCAGTATGGATTAGTTGTCGAATAATCATGCGGTGATTATCTGTGACGAGAAGATAGTACGTATTCCTTTTGGAGACGAAATTCTGATCGTTCAAGGAGATAGGAGTGATAAGGGGAAGAAATCGACGTTGAGTATCATATCGTGTACGAAGACTCAGAAGTATATGGAGAAAGGTTGTCAAGTATTCCTGGCACAAGTTACGAAGAAGGAAACAGAAGTTAAGTCGCAAGAGAAGCGACTGGAGGACGTGCCAATTGTATAGAAATTTCTGGAAGTCTTTTCAGAAGAAAAAAACTTTATTTTAGGTTCAATTTTTTTTTATGCCGGATTGCCACATGCGCGACAAGTTGAATTTCAAATCGACTTAGTCCATGGTGCTGCACCTGTGGCACGAGCCCCTTATAGACTTGCTCCGTCGGAAATGCAAGAACTGTCTGCGCAACTGCAAGAACTTTCTGACAAAGGATTTATAAGGCCAAGTTCTTCACCATGGGGAGCTTCCGGTCTTGTTTGTCATAAAGAAAGATGGATCTTTGCGGATGTGTATCGATTACCGTGAACTGAACAAGCTTACTGTTAAGAATCGATACCCAGCCTCGTATAGCCTCCCCGTGTTGGGCTTGTGTCCTCACAATGGCCGCTGCAGGAAAAGCAACTACAGCGACAGGCTCTGGGTGAATGATATCTACCCGGATATCGATCGGGTCCCCAAGATTCTCCTCAGCAGAGACGGGAATAGTGGATGCAGCCATAACCTGCACAAGCAAAAGTTTATATAAATCATCTTTATATGAAACCATGCAGGATGCGTGCAGTATGAAAGGTACACACGATGTACGATGATGCATGGTGAATGAATATGCACACATGGCAGTGATGAAAATGCGACATGGCGAAATGGAATGCATCATGGTATGAATGGATGATGGTATGAATGATTGGTGGTATACATGAATGATGTTATGAATGAATGATGGTATATATCATATAAGATAGATTAATATCTAGATAATGCTTAGGACATACGAGTTTATAGCATACTTTGTCCTAAGAGATGCTCTATTATTTATATAATAACTCTTATATAAACAAGTGTAAAATATACGCAAGGTAGGGTAGGTATATATACATGATAAGGTATGTACGTATATAAATTACGTAAGCATTTAGTATAATTAACAAATGCAACTCAATAGTGTATGTGTCCCGTGAAAAACTTTTGTATGATGCAATGTTTGAAAATGGTTATAGTCCAAGTAAAAATATTTGACCTGGTTCTCTATAACCTAGGCTCTGATACCAATCTGTAACACCCCCAAAATGGGTCGCAGCGGAAATGTGTCAGGGGGCGTTACTTCATAATACAACAACTCAAGATACAAGAGAACGACCTCTAAATGTGTCGTTTGAAAAGTAATCTCGTTGATTTTCTTGAAATTGATATAACATTTGTCCCATAATTGCATCACAATGAAAAGCTTAAAAGTAATACAACGATATTTGATCATTTGTATGTAAGAAGAAATCCATGAATGAAATCTTGTCAAATTTAGACTCCAATGCACATCAAGTAAGCCATGCATCTAATTCACCTGAGAAAAACATGCTTAAAAGTGTCAACATTAAAGTTGGTGAGTTCATAGAGTTTTGTAACTATAAATGTAAATGTTGGAATCTAAAGATTTATAAAGTATGTATAATTATTTCAATCCTTATAATAATCACCAAAAATGTAAGAGTCAATGTAGAATCAAAAGAGTTTAGTATTTATTGCTTCGCCGCAATATAATGAAAGGTGTTCAGAAATTATTAATGTTCAATAAGTAGTATGGACAGTGAAATCGTTGATTTTCTAAAATGTATGGGTCTACTATAACAGATACAGCACCACATAAATAATATCTACAGTTGCGCTAAGCTCATGACACTAAAGCTCGACATCTATGTATGCAATTTAATGCAAATAAAGGCCCGTGTAGATGTTCAAACCCGTAACATCTAAATTGTTCCGACGTGTATGCATTCTTGTTTCAGTATGGTCGAAACTAGTGAGAGCTACTCACCTGAGCAGGGATGTCAATCCCAAATAGATCTATTTATACACTCGCGCTTCCTCAACCGGTCCTCCGGTCAAGAATTTAACAATTCATGATAATGGGCAATGGTGGGTTATGTTGCTTAGGCACATGTAAACAGGAGATGATAACCGAAAACACTTGTGTCCAATAAAAATTAACCATTGTATTCGTAAATAGCTTCGAGTACTTAAATCCATAAGTAGAAAAGAGTGTGATATAAATATAACACCTCGTATTTTAGGTCATTGTATGACATAATGTAATTCATAATTTATTTTTAGGGTTTTACGCGTTTACTCTT
>BQNB010196759.1:0-11264 GCA_026074375.1 Tanacetum coccineum | reverse complement strand
CCCCTTCTACTTTTCTTTGTAATTTTCTGTAGCCCTATATTTTTCTTTTTTTGATATAGGACTAACTAGAAATCAGTTAAGAAATGTAGTTAATCAACTAAGAGAGACTAGGAATTCATACAATGAAGAAGATGAACTCGAAATCAATGTCAAAGATGGATTGCAGGGCCGGATATGGGCATGTGCAGAGTGATCAACTGCATAGGGCTCAATATCCAAATGGGGCCTCAAATTTTGATCCATCAAGTGTAATGTTACAGAGCCAAACTCTAAGTAGCAAGCCCAGTCCAATTTGTTTACATATATGAGCAAATAAAGCACCTGTTATTCCTTTACTAGAACCTATCACTCGTCCACTCCACATTATAAGAAATATTGTTTAACGTTCGTTCCAGTTTTAATATTTTATTTCTATCGTCCATTTGAGACTTTCTAATATATAGATTGTAAGTTTTCAAGAATTTATGATTTAATATTATGTAATAAATTTTTATATTAAAATTGTATTTTATAGGATTGAAGAATAGATATCATGTGATCTTATTAATACTAGTTATAATACCCGTGCACGCACGGGATTTGTTCTAAAAATTTAATTATGTATTATTATCGATTAAAAACAAACATGTTAATGTGTTCTGAATAGTTTTACTTGTTAGATTAAAATTAAGAAATCTTATACATATATTTTTCTATTTATTTGTTATTTTTAGATAATGATTTTGATTAAAAATTATCTTTTATTATTCAAGTAAAATGTCATACAGTAATGGTTATTATCAAAATAGTTTGTAACAATTAAAAACTATTTGAATCATTTATCATCACGTTTAAGGATGAAAGACGCCAATGAGTGTCAAATTCCAAGATGTCCATATCCAAAAAGACCGGAGGTTAAAAAGCCACATGAGATGCTAATGTCAAAAATGCTTAGAAGTGTGCCAAAATTTGTATATTCTTTGTCAAAAATGAAACTAAATACATGAGTTTAACATCCAACTATAAACTCACTTCCATGCATGACTTACAAAGTTAGAAACCCATGAGACGGCACCCTATGTGTACATTATACACCACTTCAACTATCACATATTGATTCAAAAAATTTACATTCCGAATGGCTTATTATTTAGTTCTAATAAAGAAAATGATTTATAATGACAAAATGTGTAACTAATGTTATGAATACCATGGACTTGAAAAATTAAGTAGGTTAGTATGCTGTCACTAATTGGACTGAAGAAGTGGAACTCACCTATA
Source organism: Tanacetum coccineum (assembly GCA_026074375.1). NCBI lineage: Eukaryota > Viridiplantae > Streptophyta > Magnoliopsida > Asterales > Asteraceae > Tanacetum > Tanacetum coccineum. The sequence continues at coordinate 10,004 of BQNB010196759.1, read as the reverse complement.
TGATATTTGTCTTCAAGGAGCAGAACCAACCTGTAAGTGATGCAAAGCCAACCTGTAAGAAGCAATAAACGTATATCTCCTCTCAGAGTAGACATTAGACATCTAATGGATTATGCCTCGAGTTTAATTCATGATAAATTATCAGAAAGAGTCTGTGTCATTCTTTTTTATAGAAATTTAAAGATCCCTTATGAACATAAAGAGGCATATGTTTAACAAATGTTTATGTAAATACTAAATACTGCAAATTAAACCATAGAAAGCAATAAGCATAATGTAGCCTTGATATGAAAGCAAAAGAGGGTATTGCTCAATTAAAAACTTTATAACCATATAGAGTAAATCTTAGCAAAAAAACTATATAACCATAAAAAACTTAGTGTTTGACCAAATGAGCAATATTATAGAATCAGAAACTATTCCTAAAATTACCAAATACCTCTGATCATCTGATGTTGGCTTCCTATGTCATCACTGAACGGACTTTCTGTCCCGTAACAGGATCAATGACAGGTTCTTCAATTAACTCTTTCTTTTAAGAACACATTACCCCTAGTTGCACGCTCTTTTGAAAGGATTATATCTGGAAGTCTGCAACCATTGCATATAACATATTCGTCTACAATCAAAATCAATACCTTTTGAAAAATATAAGTAATATCATAGTGTTTCTTGTGTAAGAACCGACATCTCTCTTACAATATGAAAAACTATGCTTAGAGGCTGCATATAGATATAACACGTTACATGAAGATGCTATTACATATCAAAAACAAAAATCCTTAAATAAACGTTAACGTGTCATACACACCTCCCCATATTGATAATCTCGATCACTTCATTTCCATGGAAATTTTGGTCGTGAGCTCTTTGCATCTTCTTCATCCTCGGTAACATGACCTGCAACATCAGAAGGAGCTTATATATCTATTAGAGGTGGTAAGATGGCAGGTCAAATGGGGAGGGTTGAACCACAAACACTTTTTCGTCCATTCGTTAAAACCTTTAATTAAATACACAAAGAACAACTTACATTTGCTCTCCGCACATCAACTTGCCAGACACGTCTTTTATAACATTAACCATTCGTTGGCATTAATAGATTTGGAATTCTCCTCAGCAACATGCTTGGTCACCTTCTTCACTCAATCCTCCTCTGCAGATAGCATAACCATGTCTTAGTTGTTCCTGGATACATTGGCGAGCCGCTGCTGATGTGTCAGTCTGCACTTTGTAATCATCATGGGGCATCTTCTCGTATCATCATTGTCACCAACTCCATGTTTCGCCACATTTTAAGATATACATGTTTGACCCATTATCAAACAGACACGTCCTGAATTGATCCTTTCCCATATAAGTAGGGTGAAATTACCACTTATAGGATAGAGTTATAGAGTAGTGGCTAACCTATGCACATAGAAACAACACCAAAGCGACTACCTTCCCACGATGCTTCATCTCATAAAGTAAAGTTGCAACACAACGTGCTCCTGAATTTCAAAATATTAGTGTGCTTAATAGAACTGGGCACTTTCGAGTGAATGAGAGCACTACGAACTATTTTATTCATGGAGCATAAGTGTTTCAACTTTCAAGTAATCGAACCCAAGTCATGAACTAATGCAGGAATGAACGGGTCAAAATGACCAGTTTTTACCCACTCATTATGAATTTTGGTGCAATTACATTATCCTTACGTTAGACTTATTAATAAACAGGAAACATGTATTCGATATAAGTCGATATTAATTTTTATGTAAAAGTTTTAATTGCTAGATTTTTTTGAAAATTTTAACGCCCATCCTAGTGTGTTGTATGATATGGATTTATGGGACATGAAAGAGCAATCATATGAAGCAGCCTTTTGCTTGTTAAGATATTGTATATGAGATTTACGGCCTTATAGTAAAAACCCAAGTAGTTGCTTCATATCTACTTTTTGACTTCCTCATTCGAGCTTCAACATAAAATTGAATTTCACTTACCTCAAGTTTCTACATACCCACCAAAATAAAAGATCACAAATCAATTCCATGCTCTGGGATTGTACAACTTATAAGTAGACTCGGTAATCAAAGTATCCACATGGCCTCATTTCCGTCATTGTTTATAAAGAGTTTATAAGGAGTGGCATCAGTCCCCTCCATTGTTGAGATGTACAAACTTGTCCCTTTTACTTTTGCGTTCCATAACTAAAAAATTCAAGAAACTGAAAAGTACAAAAAATAGTAAGAAGGATAGGGATAAAGTAATATGTCATTATATTACTTTTAAGTATAAAGAAAGAGAGGGATAAAGTAATTAAACATTGTTGACCAACCGAGAAATTTTGGGAATGAGTTTTAATTTGAGTCCAACTTTGTTTATAGTGTCTTTTTTTGATCCATCCTATGTTTCACAACGGTAAACCAAAAGAAGTACAGAAGTGAAGTGTTAAGAACATCATCCAAACAGACTAAAAAATTAATTTTATGTAAAAAGTTTTAATTGCTAGATTATTTTGAAAATGTTAACGCCCACTGAAAAAGAACAAATGTGTCACATAGGTTAGTTATTATAACTCATTCTGAAACTTCAATGATAATTGACCCTCACTACAAATGCTTTTCTAGATTGGTTCTTTGCCTCCTTGAGGGCTGGTCTCCCTAGGAGCTTAAACTTTTACACATAACTTGTCAATAAATCGAAACAAACCAATTGTAAATATATAATGTCGTATTAAAGATAGGGTTGCTTCTGCAATATACATTGGAGCAATGACAGATGCTACACCCACTCCCAACCCAACCAATAGCTGATAAAGTATAATCGCACTTGGTTATGGTGTACCACCCATGACTAAGTACCCAATTAATAAACCACATCACAAGAAGAGTGGCACTTTTACGCCCGTATGTATCATATATCCGCCCACCAGCCCCTTAACCTGTATAAAAGGATTTAATCCTTAATTAACTGGATTTCAAGATATAGCTCTCTTTTTATAGAAACATAGTTAAATGGGTTGTTTGGAAACTCAAGTTCCTTAGGAGGATTAAATGGCTTGACTTTGACCCAAGTTTTGCACAATCCATAGAATGAGTGGAAAACAGTTATAAAAATGCATGTAAATTGTATGCCTTTAGGTTTTGCAAAGAGCCGATAATACTAGTGTCTACCTCAAACCGATTTAGTTATGGCTATTAAATCCACTTATAAGAGCATCAACTGGTAAATCCAGTAATCTTGAAATACGCATAGACACAATTCGAACAAAACATTAAAACCTTCTACTTAAACTTCTAACTCATTATTCTCATTGATGCATTGCTGAAGCTATTGCTTGGGCAGTCGAGAATGCCAACCGCTTAGGCTTTGCTCTCATGAAACCGAAATGTTTTATTATCAGTAAAAAAAAAGAATTCCGGAATTCAAATTATATATGGAACTTTAGTTTTTATAAAACTTTCTGATCCCGTGTCTACATTCATGATTTTATTATCTATTGATAGAATGTTTCCGCCTGCGGAAAATCAAGTTACTAAATGACCATACCGTTATCCACGATAATCTACACAATTATGCCGTGCCCAGAGTATCCTACTCTAGTGTCTAGTACACATTTGGTTGATAATTATCATCAACAAAAAAATTAATACATAATCACAGACAAAGATATAATTTAGAATTTAGCTTCTTATATTTTATGTTATCTTTGCATGTTTATTTAAGCAATTCACATCCATGGACATTAAAGTAGTAAGCTAAAAAAAATATTAATTAACACTAATAACGTTTGCATAAAAGGTTCCTATTAAACACCTTAACTGTAACACCTCGTCTTATGCAGACCACAATATTGTCCGCTTTACCCGCAGGCTCACGGCTTTGCTTTGTGGCCCTCATGTGAAGACTTCCCGGCAGGTCACCCAAGCGAGTACTACTTTCATATGAGCACGCTTAACTGCCGGTTCCTAGGAACCCCACTCTTAGTAGACCATAAAATGCATTGTGTCATGTAAGTCGAATGTTATCTTATGAACCCAGCATCTCTCCAGGCCACAGCCGATGTGGGATTTGCCTAGGGTGTCACAATCACCCCCCTTAGAGACTCATCGTCCTCGATGAGGTTTGTGATACCTTTTTCAAAGCATCTTGATTACAAAGCTCAATCATCTTGTTCAATTCTGTCATCGAGTATCTTAGTCATCATGCAATAACTAATCCCCTTAATTCGTGTCATTAAATCAGTAGCATTATCAAGATTACACAAGAAAAACTAATTAAATTTAAACTCAAAAACCACAATCACAAAAAAGTAACACAAATTAAGAAACAACAAATACAATATTAATCATACCTTTGGAATCAAAGAGGCCCTTCCAACAAAACCCGAAATAAAATTAAAAAAAATGATTAATCATAATTAATATTTTTAACTGTGTGTCAGATAAATCAAAGAGAGATCGATAAGAGAATTGAACTAATTTGACATTGATTTTAATTTAAGAAATCAAGTTTGATCGACGGTAGGAAGAATATAGAAATTTAAGTCCCCGATCGGTTGAGTTATAACTTTATGATACTAGGTGAGTACCCGCGCATAGCGACGGAAATTCCTAGCGGCAGATAATTAACGATATGCGATATGCGGTAAGTGTTTCGTGTAAAGTTCAAAATTAAACGTGAAAAGATCAAATTGAAATTGCAAACGCCCGTAAAATGCGCTAAATTCTTAATATGTATCAAACACTTTATAATTCAAAACATGAAACAGTATTATTTAACAAACTATATATTTCATTAAACTTAAACCATTAATAATAGTCACTTATACAAGTTCTTACTATGTTCTTGCTAATTAAAAAAAAAACTAAAAATTGTCGGACAAGACCGTAAGACGTTGTTCATTTTACCCAAACATCTAGATAGCGGGATGTCGGCCTTGAAGCAAATCCAAAAACTTCGAGTAGCACCTTGAACGATCTTTAAGTTGTCCTCCAGTAAGTTTTAAGATTTCATAACTTGGTTAGTCTTTTTGTATGTGTTATCATACGCTCCTGGTCATCTTTTAAAAAATCAGTTTCAATCTTTTGGCATTCCAACACCTCTCGCATCTGTATCTTTTCATGGTTTTGTGAAGTTTGGCCCCTATATCAACAATAAAAAATAAGACCAGCTTCAACAACAATTAGATTGCACTTATGTGGATGAACTATAAATAGAGGTGAAGGGGTTGCCTGTACCAGCCTCTTTCATTGATGTATAAGCCTTTATAACCGAAGGCCTAACGAAATTGTCAGTGTGTCCATAATCCAAAGCTTCCTGAGCATTAAACTGCTTAATTCTAGTCCTTTTGAACCTGCACATTATGGTACGTATTCATCATTATGAATTTCAAGCGTATCAAGCAACAAACTACTCAATAAGTTCAAGCCAAAATACTAAATACCTTGCATAAGTGGTTGGATCTGTGATATGGAACCAATTGTCTACATCTCACCTCCTACCATACCATGCTTTTGGCGAGTTTAGGTATCCTTATTCTTGTTGATACCTGCCATAACAATCTGATCATTTTTGCCAAAAGTAGAAGTACTTATCGAACGTCCTTTTTATCTTATCTTATATGTTAGCACAAGAATCTGTTATAATACCTGTTCCGCGCTTTAACTTGTCTTTTGTGCCAACTCCTTGAAAAGAAAGTCTCTAATTTTATCTCATTTGTTTCGTTCAGATATGATTAGCCTGTACAACATCATAATTTTAGTAGAAAAATTACAGATATGAAGAAAAGAATAAGTATATATTAGGATATTTGATGATTAAGAAACTCTATCTGAAGAATACATATTCAAACCTGGCCACGAGATGCTCATATTGTGAATTTTGTGTTGGCACATTTATTTGTTAGGGTGGGTTTTATGTACCTTTATTGGATTTTATTCCGAAACTGCACTTAAAATAATGGTTAGATCTGGATAAAACACCACACAATACAAACTCAAAACATCACCAACACCATAAAATCACCACCTAAACCATTAACACTAACGAAACCACCTGTCACACCCCTAAATTTCACTGCAGCGGAAGACTGGATTTGGGTTTGTGACTTCATGGCGTGAAGAGGAAAAACAAACCCCCTAAAATTTTTTCCACTGCAGAAGCGGGAATACGGATTTGGGTTTGTGACTTTCATATGGCGTGAAGAGGACTACTTGATACGAGAGATAGACCTCTACGAGCCAATACACCAATAGCACAATGCAACTCCATAATGAGTACCATAATATAGAACACCTGAGAAAAACATATGTCTAAGAAGTGACAACCTAAAAGTATTGTGAGATTTCAATTAAGGTTTGGATAAGTTGGTAATATGATGAACCATACACCCCCCCCACACAACCCCCCACCCCACCCCCAAGATTAATAACCATAAGCATGAAATAAATAGTAATCCTATATATCACAATGAAAAGAAATTACTATTGTCTAAGCTCATGACAACACGAAGCGTTAACATGAATATCATGAGATATAGCTCGAGGCAGGTATGTTCAGCCAACCCACAGAACATCCGAAACTAGACTCAAAAAATGCAACGAGTGTTGCTTTACTAAAAGTCAGTCCAAGTAACAAACCGATGTCAATCCCGAAATAGATCTAAATCTCAGAACTTTCGCGCTTACAAAGTAATAAAAACGTTCATGATAAATTTGGGGCAGTCTTGGCAGGTTTGGATCGAATAGGGACTTAGATAGAACCCAATATATTAAATCAGTAATGTACTTGTGTACAAACGGGATTAAAAATAAGCAACGTTCTCCAACTCAACTCACACCCCCACTCGCACTCCCAAAAATGATTAAAAAACAGTAAAATACGATGATGGGGCTATGAAGGACCACCTCACTTTACTGTTTCATTTCCCTCTCTTCACACGTTCCTCAGTGGCACTTACGTCGGTTAGAGTCTCATAGGACTTATAATGGTTCAAATGCACGTCAACAGTGACTCAGTCAACAAACACACTAAGTAAATATGACAGAGTTCCCTCTCCTGAGTTTAACATTTAAAAATACATAATGTATAAAGTGGATTATATATGCAAATAACATGGGTCCCGTCAAGGCCACTGGTGCATTTATGAGTTATCAATTTATAACGTTTTCATCCAAAAATGTATGATTAAAAAACCGTTATGGCTTCTAGGGACGGACTTTACAAAAACCATGAGTACACTATACAGGAATTGATACTGATTACGGCAAGCGAAACTTTTATATTTACGAGTCCATAGAGATATACATCCAAAGTAAAATATAAACCATTTAGTCATAAGTTACAAAATTTTATTATTTTCTTAATATCTTAATTCGCTTTTAGTTTATTATACATCTTAGCCGTGATATTAATTTTGGAATTACAGTTTATATTGCCACGGTTATTGCTCAGACTAGTACTCATTCATCGTTCAATATAATTATAAAGATATTTATTTACAATTATAACCGCTTAAATCTCAAAACAACGGAAATTAGTCCCTCTATTTTTCCACATAAACCTTGATTAAACTTTTATATGACCGTTTTTAAAATGATTCCTTGACCTTTTAAATTAAGAATTCTTTTTTATTCTTATAACTTTTCCATGTTTAAAACCGAAATAGCCAAAAGTAGTTTTATAAACGAAAAACCGCTTTAAGATTCAACTTTAACACCGTTTGAACTGTTTTTTTTCGTTGATTTTACTCCATTTTAAGTAAGTTGTTACCGATTTTAAGTAATCACAAAAATGTTATTTAGATTTGTCCACTTGTTGAAATAATTATTGTTTCGATAAAGAATTTCCCAACCCATTAGATTTCAGGAACTAGAAAACATGCAAGTTCAACCACGTTGCTACGTCTAAATTTTATAGAGTATGATAACATGCAAGTTGTATAAGGTATCACATGTATTATTACAATACAATACCAACAACACCATGGTCTACACCCTTTTTCTTTTTCCTGGTTTCTGTCGCAGCCCAACAGTGGGTTGTACCCACTTGTTTTGTGTTTTCTTCTTCACCATACAACCCATCGTATGTATATATATATATATATATAATTACATGTCCTGCTTCTTTTTGCTGCTCAACAGACGCAACAACAATGAGTTTTTATACTCATTGTTTTCGGTTTCTTTTCTTTCGTAGCAAGACCCACAATATATATATAATAGTTTCTATCTATTTTGCATGTTTATGACTTGCATGGTTAGCAACGAGAAGACCTAATCTCGAGACACAAGGACGACCTTCTCGTCCCTTGCAAAACGCACAGCTGCAACAGCTCGCCATGGCTCGCTTGGGTGCAACATGAGTTAGGTCTCGTGATGCAAACTGTGCCAAGGTATCATGAGGTCATGGTGCGAATCATCAAGCAGGTTATATGAAAACCCTAGTTTCTACTTGTCCCTACTGCCAACATTTTGTATTATGATTGTGTTTAAAGTTAACGCAAATGTCTTTGAGTCGTTGCTTGTTTTCACGCACGATATGTTGTCTACAAGTCCTATTATACGTCGCGTTTTATCTTAGGCATGGCATGACTAGGTCTTTGCACGCGTGCGTACATAATACCTACGCATGGGCTATGTGTCGTGTGTTAGTCACGCAAAAACTGAGGCTTTCGGCTAGCTTGCCAAGCCGGACGTGCTTTGGTTTTTACAAGGGTAAATGACATAGCATGATGAATGTTAAGCTACAAGAACGACTTACAAAGGTCCAAGCTTGCTAGATGAGGAAAGTGACGGTGGTAAGAAGCTCGAACCACACTTGGTTGCTACTCCTTTTAACCCGACGCCCCTTTGGCTCTTGCCCTCGACGAAACTCGAACTCGAACCGTATTGCCTACTTCTCGTTTTCAATATTTAGTGGTGCTTAAAAAGAGTGCATGCAACGTTCCTCATTTATACACAACGTTTTCACTAGGTTACTGAAACTTTTCATTTGCATGAGATATGATATTATTGATATATACTATTAGGGAATCTAGTCATGATTATGTTTTGTAAAACTATTGGTGTCATTGTCCTCATGACACTATTAAGAATGCCTGCTATCTTTGACTTCATTTGGTAATTTGGATCAGGTATTGGCATGTGAATGAGAGAAAGGTATCAAATGATGAGACGTACCCATTTCTTGTGGGGTTTGAAAAGAAATGAGGAAAACTAGTAGGGTAGTGTGTGTAAGTATGAATGATGATGGTGTTTTTAACATTATCAATTATTTGTTTTTATATGTATGTAGATATATATTTCCTTTGAATTTGATTAAAGGTTGTCATGGTTATTAAATTGAATGTAAGTGGTTTTATAAAGTGATACAAGTAAATGGCCTCGTTTCACATTTGTGTAATAAGTATGGTTTTTATCGTTACACGTTCTAAAATATCCTTTTAGACACAAGAGTAATAATGGTGATATTCGCGTGCTAATTAGACTTTTCATGATAGGGAGTAATGCATGACGATCATAGAATGACTTCTTGATGAGATTAACGGTAAAATTTGCAAATTTCGCGGTACATACTTTTTCTTAATGAAAAGAGAAATCTGAATGTGTCGGGGTGCCACAATTTTCTCTCAAAAACTTTGCATCTTCTTTTGTGTAGATTCAATTCATTAAATCTCAAAGCTGGTTTTGAGGACAACTAGATTCGAGCATACCGGTGGTGATGGAGGCAAGTATGGAGAAGTGGCTCTCACATGAAAAACTCATTGTAAACATTATAAAATATCCAGTAATTTTTCGTGTCAAGTTTTCTTAAATTGAGTGACATACAAACTAATAATAAGCATTACTCCATAGATTTTACATAGTAGATGTGTTTAAGGTGTGGTGCCTCTCATCCATAGTGTAAAAGTTATTCGCATGTGTTACGGGTAAGAAGAAGGTGAGTATGATGTGTACCTACATGTGAGTATGGTGATTGTGTGTGATTCCGCGTATGTTTTGGTGTGGTGATCT
>BQNB010196758.1:0-11264 GCA_026074375.1 Tanacetum coccineum | reverse complement strand
TTCTTTAACAAGTTTATTTATATTCTTAAAATTTATATGACCAAGCCTTTCTCCTATGCCATAGCATTGATTCCTCAGATGTAGCTTTTGCAACTAGACGAGTTAAACCATCTTTAGGAACTATGTTTTTCATATCAAAACTGTACATGTTATCCTGTCTAGGAATTTTAAGAAGTATTTGATTTTCATCAGGCAACTTAAAATTTGGTGATAGGACAAGACATTCAGAGTCAGTAAAAACAACATAGTTCTTTTTGTCACATATTTGTAAGACTCTAAAAAGGTTGAACTTCAACTTTTTGACAAAGTATACATCATCAAAATTAAGTTTATCAGTTTTAATAGTACCTTTGCCAGTAATTCTGCCTCCATAGGCTCTTCCACCAAAAGTAACATAACCTCCATCAAAGTCTTTAAAATCTGAAAGATGGGCTATGTTTTCAGTCATGTGCCTTGAGCATCTACTATCAACAAAGCCTTTATCATTTAGTTGTGAATTGCCCTGCACAAAAAAACTTATGAAGTTTGTTTTCTTTGGGGACCCAAGCCATTACTGACTTGGATCTGCCTTGTGCATCAATGTAATTATATTTGTTGAAAACCAGTGATGTACCATTGGGTTTGATGTGTCTCCAAACCTAACATGCTGAGGGCTTAACAACATTAAATCCCCTTGCCCTGACAGTATTAACAGTTGATCTAAATGGCCTACCAGTATTAAACCTTTGATTAAAACATCTTTTTGTTAATGTTGTTCTTTTGTAAAAGGGCCTGTGAACAGTTGATTGTGCTTGATTTTGAAAATATGTCATTGGTCTAGCACAATGAATTGTTGATTTGGGGTGAGCAGTATAAAAAGGCCTAACAGTATTAAAAGACCTAGCAGTACTAAAAGGTCTACCAGTGTTAACAGACCTAACAGTATTAACAGGCCTTGCAGTATTAAAAGATTTTAGGCCAGTCTTCATTAAGACTGCTTTTGGAGCCATATGTTTGTGTGCACTGGGATGAGATGTTTTAGAATAGTAGTCATTATCTTTTTTGTTATAATTATTTCCACTTACTATTCTTTTTCTCTGTTGGTTACGACAGCTGTATTGAATGTGATCAAAACTTCCACATATAAAACATGCTTTGTTATTAAATACAAAGTTACATCCTAACTGATTGGATTTTTGACCATTCCAGTTCCTTTAGTTTCCCCTAGGTCTTTGTGACCTGTACATCTCAGCATACTTCACTGGCTTCCTAACGTTTTTTTATTTTAGCAGCAGTAGGAATAACAGTTTTCTTTTCAGGCTTAGTCTTAGACCTATCTTGTTCCTCATCATCTAACACCCAATCCTCAATAATTGGAGCATCATTATTATTCCTAACTTTTTTAGGTTCTACTTCACTAACATTCTTACTAGTGTTAGACCCACAACCTTCAACAAAGCTACTTTTTACCTGTGTTTCTTGTTCTTTTACCAAAGACTTATCAGCATATCTAATTGTCCTTTTAACTGGTTTTTCTATTTGATTGACAAACTCTACATGATTAGCAGGATAGAAAAACATTTCTTTTCAATCTTTGTCAACCTTAAGTGGAGACTCAAAAGAGCTAGTTTCAGTATCAGTCATTTGATGTTGTTTCAAAGAGTCATCAGTATTCTCCTTAGAATTATCTGACTCTTTATCACAACCAGTGGTAGGCTTTAAACTAAAATCCCTAGGACCATACTCATTAACCTCAGGTTCTTTGAATTCTTCAAGACCTGAATAAGATAAGTCTAAAGTTGTTAGTCTATTAAGAATCAAAGGATGAGGTGAGGGGACAACATTATAACCTACTCTTTTCTTGCTTTTGTCAGTTATCTGACTTTCTAACATTTCATTTAAGTCTTTAGCAGATTTATCAAACTTTGCAATCCTAAAATCAACTCTCTCTTTTTCTTGTTTAACCTTTTCAAGCTCAGTCCTAAGTAATCCTTTTGGTTGAGTGGATAGAAAGGTCTTCATGAACTAGTTGAGACCCTTTTGGTTGAGTGGATAGAAAGGCATATACTGTGGCATCACTAAAGCTAGCAGTACAAATTTCAGTACTGGCAGTATTAACCTTTGTGGTAGCAGTACTAACTTCAGGGTTAACAGCATTAATATTATTATTACTGCTTGCACCTGAAGTGGTTACAAATGCCAAGTTTTTATCATCATTGCTTGCAGCAGATTTCTTAACCTTCTGTTCAACAATTTTAAAATTGTTGTACAGATCATCCAAACCCATAGTATCAAAATCAGGTTTGTTCATCCAAACTACAACATGTGTATCCCATTCAGAAGGTAAGCTCCTTAAAAATTTTACATTTAAATCTTCTGGAGGAGTAACCACACCGAGAATTGCCAATCTACTAACAAGCTTTTGAAGCCTGTTAAATATAGAATCAAGTGATTCTGAGCTTGAAGCACTAAAGTTTTCATACTGTTGTTTCAACAGAGCCTTCTGTGTCTTCTTTGTTGCTTCGTTGCCTCCAAATCGAGCTTTAATTGCAGCAAACATTGATTGAGCATCAACATACTGGTCGAAGGTAAGTTGATGTTCATTGGGCAGTGCCATGAGCAGTAGACTTCTTGCCTTTACATCATTCTTTTTACATGTCTTTTCTTCAATAGTAGCAGGTGAAGTCATCTTTGTTGTTGTTGATGTACCAGTTTCTTCTGGTGGTGTTGTTACAGGAATAGGTACCCATGAATTCCCATTCTCTATGACTTCCCATAGAGCATAATCCTGAATCTGAAAATACTGTTTAATCCTGATCTCCCACATCTCATACTCCCCGAGTTTGAGCATGGGAAGCTTAGCCAAAGCATTGTTTTGTGTATTCTCGAACTCCATTACTTTGTTTTTAAACTCTGTCCCATTATCACTTCTGATTATTTTTACTTTCTTATCCACTAGGTTTTCTACTTCTTTGATAAAAATTTTAAGGATCTCACTTGTTTCATCCTTAGTTGTTAAAAAGAAAACCCATGAAAATCTACTATAATCATCAGTGACTACTAAGCAGTACTTTTTATGCATTAAACTACTAACAAAAGTTGGACCAAAGAGATCCATATGCAGCATAAACAATGGCTTAGTAATGGGATTAAAGGCCTTGGTCTTACAAGAGGCTCTGTGTTGCTTGCCTTTAAGACAGGCAACACATGTTTGGTCATTCTCAAATCTTTTTAAGGGCAGATCTCTTACAAGATTTTCTTTGACAAGTTTATTAATATTCTTAAAATTTATATGACCAAGCCTTCTATGCCATAGCATTGATTCTTCAGATGTAGCCTTTGCAACTAGACAAGTTAAACTATCTTTAGGAACTATGTTTTTCATATCAAAACTGTACATGTTATCCTGTCTAGGAATTTTAAGAAGTATCTGATTTTCATCAGGCAACTTAAAATTAGGAGATAGGACAAGACATTCAGAGTCAGTAAAAAGAACATAGTTCTTTTTGTCACACATTTGTGAGACACTAAAGAGGTTGAACTTTAACTCTTTGACAAAGTATACATCATCAAAATCAAGATTATCAGTTTTAATAGTACCTTTGCCAGTAATTCTGCCTCCATAGGCTCCTCCACCAAAAGTAACATAACCTCCATCAAAGTCTTTGAAATCTGAAAGATGGGCTATGTTTCCAGTCATGTGCCTTGAGCATCCACTATCAACAAAGCCTTTATCATTTAGTTGTGAATTGCTCTGCACAAAAAACTTATGAAGTTAGTTTTCTTTGGGGACCCAAGCCATTACTGACTTGGATCTGCCTTGTGCATCAATGTAATTATATTTGTTGAAAACCAGTGATGCACCATTGGGTTTGATGGGTCTCCAAACCCAACATGCTAAGGGCTTAATAGCATTAAATCCCCTTGCCCTGACAGTATTAACAGTTGATCTAAATGGCCTACCAGTATTAAACCTTTGATTAAAACACCTTTTTGTTAATGCTGTTCTCTTGTAAAAGGGCCTGTGAATAGTTGATTGTGCTTGATTTTGAAAATATGTCCTTGGTCTAGCACAATGAATTGTTGATTTGGGGTGAGCAGTATAAAAAGGCCTAACAGTATTAAAAGACCTAGCAGTACTAAAAGGTCTACTAGTGTTAACAGACCTAACAGTATTAACAGGCCTTGCAGTATTAAAATATTTTAGGCCAGTCTTCCTTAAGACTGCTCTTGAGGGCAATATGTTGTGTGTGCACAGGATGAGAGGTTTTAGAATAGTAGTCATTATCCTTTTTGTTATAATTATTTCCACTTACTATTCTTTTCCTCTGTTGGTTAGGACACTGTATTGAATGTGATCAAAAGAACTTCCACTATAAAACTATCTATTGTTTTAAATACAAAGTTACATCCTAACTGATTGGATTTTTGACCATTCCAGTTCCTTTGGTTTCCCCTAGGTCTTTGTTACCTGTACATCTCAGCATACTTCACCGGCTTCCTAACTGGTTTTTCTATTTTAGCAGCAGTAGGAATAACAGTCTTCTTCTTTACCACAACAGTAGTCTCAACTTCATCCTCATCATCTGACACCCAATCCTCAATAATTAGAGCATCATTATTCCTTCCAATCTGGTTTTTCTATTTTTTTGACAGACTCTACATGATTACAGGATAAAAACAACTTTTCTTTCCCAATCTTTTGTCAACGCTTAAGTGGAGACTCAAAAGAGCTAGTTTCAGTATCAGTCATTTGATGTTGTTCCAAAGAGTCATCAGTATTCTCCTTAGAATTATCTGACTCTTTATCACAACCAATGGTAGGCTTTAAACTAGAATCCTAGACCATACTCATTAACCTCCAGGTTCTTTGAAACTCAAGACCTGAATAAATAAGTCGAAAGTTGATGGTCTATTTAAAATAAAAGGATGAGGGTGAGGGAACAACATTAAAACCTACTACCTTTCTTGCTTTTGATAGTTAATCTGAACTTTTTAACATTTCAATTTAAGTCGTTAGCAGATTACAAACTTTGCAATCTTAAAATCACTCCCTCAATTTCTAAGTTAACCTCTTTCAAGCTCAGTCCTAATATATCTAACTCATATTCTTTCAACCTACACATGCTTTTTAAGTAGAGCAAATTCTCAAGGAAAAGATCTTCATGTTCTCTAATTTAACAATTTAACCTGCTAAAGTTGCTAACCCTCTTTTGTATTACTGCTTTAAAATCAGTATCACTTATTTAACAAGCAATCACATACTGTTTTCTTTAGAGCTTCATAGTTTTCAGACAATTTTTTAAACAAGATTTATCATTATTTACCTCAGAATCTGAGAATGCCATGAGAGCCATGTTTGCCTGAATCTCTGCCTCTGCCATGTCACTCCAATCAAAGCCAGCACCATCTATAGCACACATTGCCTTTCAGAAGCATCTTCAATCTTACAGTCTTTGTTGAGCTAACCTTGATTCCAATTTCCTGTGTCTTTACTCCTACGAGTGCCTATGCATCCTTGGCAAAATGACTCATTTTATGGCAGTTTTGAAACATTCTACCTTTGCTTTATCATATCCTCATTATTGCTTCCATCAATGATGATTTCCTGCCAGGTCCTCCTGATAGAACTTTCTTCCCTCATGCTTAGTAGTGCCATATTCCACTTAAATCATTTTTCTTCCAAATCATCCTCATTGAAGTTGCTCAAGTCTCATGAACTATTGAGACCCTTTTGAGTTGAGTGGATAGAAAGGCATATACCAGTGCATCACTAAAGCTAGCATACAAATTTCAGAACTGGCGGTATTATCCATAGTGGTAGCAGTACTAACCCTTCAGGTTAACAAATTAAACTAGTGATAGTACTGCTTGCACACGGAGTAGTTACAAATGCCAAGTTTTTATCATCATTTCTTGCACCAGCAGATTTCTTAACCTTCTGTTCAACAATTTTAAAATTGTTGTACAAATCATCCAAACCCATAGTATCAAAATCAGGTTTGTTCATCCAAACTTACAACATGTGTATCCCATTCAAAAGGTAAGCTCCTTAAAAAATTTACATTTATAATCTTCTGGTAGGTGGTAACCCACACCCAGAATTGTCAATCTACTAACAAGCTTTTGAAGCCTGTTAAAAATAAATCAAGTGATTCCTGACTTGAACACTAAAGTTTTTATACTGTTGGTTTCAACCAAGCAGTCTGTGTCATTTCTTTGTTCTCATTGCCTCCAAAAACGAGCGTTTAATTGCAGGCAAAACATGATTGAGTGCCATCAACAAAACTAGTCGAAGGAAAGTTGATGTTCATTGGGCGAAGCCATAAAGCATTGTAGGACATCTTTCCTTTACATCATTCTTTTTACATGTCTTTCTCTCAATAGTAGCAGCATAAATCATGTTTATTGTGTGTTGATTACCACTTTCTTGGTGGTGTTTTTACAGGAATAGGTAACCGCATGAAATTCCCATTTCTCTAGGACCCTCCCATAGAGCATAATCCTGATCTAAAACGTACTGTTTAAATCAAATCTCCCACATCTCATACTCCCTGAGTTTGAGCATGGGAAGCTTAGCCAAAGCATTGTTCTATGTATTCTCCAAATCCCATAGAGGAAGCATAAGCTAGGAATATTCTTATGGCCTCAATTGTAGCCACAGGTGCAAAGAATTCATCATAGTCTACGCCTCTTCCTTGAAGTATTCCTTGAGCACAAGTCTTGCTTTAGTTTCTTATGACAATCCCCCTTTCATCTTTCTTATTTTTGTATACCAATTGCTCTATGACCTTTAGGTAAATCCACTAGAATCCAGACCTTTTGCAGTTTGAACTGTAGGAGTTCCTCCTGCATTGCTTCTACCCATGCTTGATCACTAAGAGCTTT
The DNA here is from genome assembly GCA_026074375.1 of Tanacetum coccineum. Classification (NCBI taxonomy): domain Eukaryota; kingdom Viridiplantae; phylum Streptophyta; class Magnoliopsida; order Asterales; family Asteraceae; genus Tanacetum; species Tanacetum coccineum. Next base: position 4,397 of record BQNB010196758.1, on the reverse strand, counting down.
AGAAACTCTTTTTGGTTCTTCCTGAGAGAGGAAACAAGCAAAAAGACATGTATGAAGATCCTGAAGAGTCTTCCCTTCATATATAGCACTAAGAAATCCAAGTTCAGAGTAAGAAGTTGTCATTCTTCTTGTTTGAACAAAAGACTGCACATCACCAATCACATGATCAATTGGGTGATCTTTGTGAATTCTTGTGTTAGATTGTAGGTAACGAGCCATAAGATTGTGGAATGTTCCCCAATTCAACTTCTTGGTCCTCCACTTATGTGTCTTCAGATGCATGACTAGGTCCTACCAAGTCTTCAGGGGTAGCAGTATTAACTTCGGGTACAACAGTACTAACTTCTCTACTACATCGTTTATAACTTGAGATTGTTTAGATCTCATCTAGGATTAACAATAACAAACTTGATAGAATATGTATAGCGGAATTAACATAAGAACAATGTAATTGTGACAAGGTTTTTCTTCATTATTATTCACTCCAAGCCCCAAATTCTATATGATCTATATAGAACGTTTACTCTAACTAGTAATAGGGTCAATTCGACCTTGAGGTTAAACTGACTATCATCTAGGCGTTTACAAAGACCATACGCCTAGAACACACACTTATTTAGTCGACTACATTTTTCTGTGCACACATAAAACTATGTCTATGGATCTCTTTATATACTTAGAGGTCCTTAATACATACAAAGGAAATACTATTGTGAATTAGGGAAACCTTGTCCAGATTCGCAATAATTTTTATTCTTCTTTTTGACTAATCAGCATTAACTTCAGTCAATTAGCATTAACTTTAGTCTTCTGTTTGATTTATCAGCATTAACTTTAGTCTTCTATTTGAATTAGGAAACTAATAAATCATCATTAATCTTCAACATTAATGTTTGACTAATTTTATATTCAACATTAATCTTGATCTTGTTTCCTTCTTTAGCATATCTTGTAGAATCCTCCATCTTTTGTAGAATTCCATAATGTCAAATTAGTCCCTCTTGTTTCATTCTTTTGTTCTTTTGTCTCATCAAATCTATAATTCCCAACAATCTTCCCCTATTTGATGATGACAAAACAAACAATGTTCTTGCACAAACTTCATCATAAAGCCTGATGAAATCAAAGCTTCCCCAGAAGTTGAGATCATGGATCTCCCTGAATGAAACAAACTTCCCTTTAATTCAGATTTCCTAGTAAATTGCCATGCCACACAACATAATAAGCTGCAAATCTCTATAATCATCTTCCCCTTTTTGTCATAATCCAATAGGGGTCTTGTGAAGATATGCAACTTGGATTTGTAGATCTTACTCTCAAGTGGTGCATGAACATATCCTGATGGTTAAACATTTTGTCAATTAAGCTTCCCCTGAAACCAATATGTTAACCCACTCTTTGAATCTTCAAAGTTCTGTAGGCTTTTTGTAATTGATTACTGATGAATTACATTTGAATACTAAATTAAAAACTGAAGTAAAATCCCTAAATGTTGATTACTTAAGGCTTGCACTGTTGTAATTGAAAAATGTGTAAGAATTTGTGCTGAAACGAAATCTCTAAAAACCATCACCTCTTGAATTTTATCCACACGACATCTTCGTGTACACGCGAGCACTACAACGATAACTCCGTAGTGATAGTTTACCAGGTCCTCAACCAACCACCCCTTGACCGCTGGAAACTAGATAAACCAAGTCCCAATCATAATTCGTATTCGTTCAAGCAAGTTATCATTGAAATCATGCAACCACCCAACCCCGATTTCAAGATAAAATAAGTAGACTCCTTCGTGAAACCTATTTCAATCTCAAAGAAGAGATAACAAATAAACTCCGTAACCAATTCTTGTAATTAATTCCAAAACTAGCCATTTAACTAAACATTCTTTTCTATCTGAGATTCAAACCATGTGTGTCATCCAACTTCGAACAAAACTAACAATAGTATCTTTTAAGCCAAGCAGTATTAACTACTAGTAACAAACCTAGCATAGTAACTAACCTGTTGTGTCCGAGAACTTCTTATTCAACCGAGAACAAAAACTGTGTGTCATCCGATATCTTTAGTTGCAGCAACACTCTTCCACGATCCACTTGTGTCTTCAAAAAACAGAACCATTAAGAACCGGACCTTGCAACCTTCAACACCATCTTCAACTTTTCTACAAAACCTTGTAGATTCTAGATCAAGAGCCGCCAGGCTCGATACCAATTCTGGAGTTTTGTTAATACTCCTTATATCAATTTATAACACAGAGATTGTAGATCTCATCAGGATTAACAATCACAAATTCATAGAAAATGTATAGCGGAATTAACATAAGAACAATGTAATTGTGACAAGGTTTTTCTTCATTATTATTCACTCCAAGCCTCAAATTCTATATGATCTATATAGAACTGTTACTCTAACTAGTAATAGGGTCAATTCGACCTTGAGGCTAAACCGACTATCATCTAGGCGTTTACAAAGACCATACGCCTAGAACACACACTTATTTAGTCGAACTATATTTTTCTGAACACTCATAAAACATGTCTATGGGTTCACTTTAAATAGAATAGAGTCCATAAGACTTACAAAGGAAATCTATTTGAATTAGGAAACTTGTTAATTAGCATTAATTTTAGTCTTCTGTTTGACTAATCAGCATTAACTTCAGTCAATTAGCATTAACTTCAGTCTTCTGTTTGATTAATCAGCATTAACTTCAGTCTTCTGTTTGAATTAGGAAACTAATAAATCAGCATTAATCTTCAACATTAATGTTTGACTAATTTTTATCTTTAACATTAATCTTGATCTTGTTTCCTCTTTGGCATATCTTGTAGAATCCTCCATATATTGTGGGAGAATTCCATAATGTCAAATATATCCCTGCTTGTTCATTCTTTTGTTCTTTTGGTCTCATTAAAATCATAATCCAACAATCTTTCCCTATTTGATGATGACAAAACATACAATGTTCATGCACAAACTTCATCATAAACCTATGAAATCCAATCTTTCCTTGAAGTTGAGATCATGGATCTCCCTGAATGAAACAAACTTCCCCTTAATTCAGATTTCCTTTGTAACCTTGCCATGCCACCACACATAATAAGCTGCAAATCTCTATAATCATCTTCCTCTTTTTGTCATAATCCAATAGGGGTCTTATGAAGATATGCAACTTGGATTTGTAGATCTTACTCTCAAGTGGTGCATGAACATATCCTGATGGTTAAATATTTTGTCAACTAAGCTTCTCTTGAAACCAATATGTTAACCATCTCTTGAATCTTCAAATTCTGTAGGCTTTTTGTAATGATTACTGATGAATTACACTTAATATACCAAATTTAAAACTAAAGTAAAATCCCCTAAATTTGTTACTTAAGCTTGCACTGTTATAGATTGAAAAATGGTGTAGAGAATTTGTGCTGATCAAATCTCTAAAAACACATCACCTTTGAATTTATCCACATCGACATCTTCGTGTGACACTGAGCACTACAACGTAACTTCTTTAAGTGATAGTTTACCAGGTCCTCAGCCAACCACCCCTTGACCGCTGGAAACTAGATAAACTAAGTCCCAATCATAATTCGTATTCGTTCAAGCAAGTTATCATTGAAATCATGCAACCACCCAACCCCGATTTCAAGATAAAATAAGTAGACTCCTTCGTGAAACCTATTTCAATCTCAAATAAGTGATACCAAATAAACTCCGTAACCAATTAATTCAAACAATCCAAAAACGAGCCTTTTAAACGTTTAAGAACATTTAAAATCATAACCTGTTAGAAACAGTAGAAACCAAAACCAAAAACTTTCTTCCTGTGTGTGTTGTCCGATATCTCCAAATCAACCGAGAACCAAAATTCTTCTCTATTCGATATCGAACATAACTGGCAGTAGTAACCAATACTTGGATAATCCTAACAGTACAAACCTTCTTCACTCGAACAGTTATTGTAACATTTCGTATTTTCAGGTCATTTACGACGTCATATATTTCACTAATTATTTTTTTTTCTCGTACGCGTTCGCTTTTAAATTTTAATAGTTAAGTTAAATCGCGTAAGTTAAAAAAATTATCGTTTAGCGTAATCGGACACCAACCGAATTAAAGTTTTCGTCAAGCAAGCAATATATTATTTTATGAAAGTAATAATTAACTTTTTATATTTTATTTTTATTGGTTGCGTAAGACGTTTACGTTTCGCAATTAAATACGTTTAAGCATACCCGGAAATCACTTATACACATTTTTAAAACCCTTGATATTTATTAGATATTTATTAGATATTTATCTAAAATATCTTTTAGCTATTTCCTTAACCTTACCCTAGTTAGACTTAACTAGAGTTCCTTAACCCTAGTTAACCCCTATATATACCCTAACTAAAC
>BQNB010196756.1:0-11265 GCA_026074375.1 Tanacetum coccineum | reverse complement strand
GTTCGTCTAATTTTTTACATTTTCGTCCATTTTTTTTATGTTTTCGTCTGTTTTTTTACGTTTTCGGCTGTTTTTTAAGTTTTCGTCTTTTTTTACGTTTTCGTTTGTTTTTACGTTTTCGTCCATTTTTTTACATTTTCGTCCGTTTTTTAATGTTTTCGTTAGTTATTTTACGTTTTCGTCTGTTTTTTTACGTTTTCGTCTGTTTTTTTTACGTTTCGTCCGTTATTTTACGTCTTCGCCAGTTTTTTTACGTTTTCGTCCGTTTTTTTAACGTTTTCGTCAGTTATTTCACGTTTTCGTCTTTTTTACGTTTCATCCGTTTTTTTACGTATTTTGTAAGTTTTTTACGTTTTTGTCAGTTTTTTTACGTTTCGTCCATTTTTTTACGTATTCGTCAGTTTTTTACGTTTTCATCAGTTTTTTACGTGTTCGTCTAATTTTTTACATTTTCGTCTGTTTTTTTATGTTTTCTTTTTTTTTACGTTTTCGTATGTTTTTTTACGTTTTTGCCTTTTTTTTACGTTTTCGTTCGTTTTTTTATGTTTTCGTCCATTTTTTTACGTTTTCGTCCATTTTTAACGTTTTCGTCAGTTATTTTACGTTTTTGTCTGTTTTTTACGTTTTCGTCCGTTTTTTTACGTTTTCATCCGTTTTTAACGTTTTCGTCAGTTATTTTACGTTTTCGTCTTTTTTTTTCATTTTTCATCTATTTTTACGTTTCCTCTGTTTTTTACGTTTTTGTCTGTTTTTACGTTTTTTTTGACATTTTCTTACGTTTTCGCATGTTTTTTTACACTTTCATACGTTTTCGTCCGATTTCGCACGTTTTCGTCTGATTTCGCACGTTTTCGCACGTGTTCTTACGTTTTCGCACGTTTTCTTACGTCTTCGCACACTTTCGTCCGCATTCGCGCATTTTCGTAGGCTTTCCCGCTTTTTTGTCAGCTCTCGCGCGTTTTCGTCAGCTCACGCGCGTTTTCGCCAGCTCTCGCGCGTTTTCGCCAACTCTCGCGCGTTAATGCCAGCTCTGGCGCATTTTCGCAAGCTCTCGAGCGTTTTCGTCAGCTTTCGCACGCTATCCCGTTTTCGTATGCTTTCGCCCGATTTCCTACGCTTTCGCCCTTTTCGCACGCTTTCGTCTAGTTTCGCACGTTTTCTTACGATTTTACATGTTTTCGTTTGTTTTTGTACGTTTTCGTCTGTTCTCGCACGTTTTCATTCGTTTTCGCACGTTTTCTTTTGTTTTCGCACGTTATTGTCCATTTTCATAGTCCGTTTTCGCACATTTTTGTCTATTTTTCGTCCGTTTTCCCACGTTTGTGTCCGTTTTCAGATGGTTTCTTTCGTTTCATACGTTATCTATCACTGATATTATGCCAAAAACCTTAAAACCCTAACCATTAAACCCTAACAACTAAACCCTATACCAAAAACCCTAAACCCATAACCACTAGGTATAATATCTCACGTGGTATATACATAAACCTTAAAATCTATAACAAAAACTCTAAACACCTAACCACTAAACAATATACCAAAACCCTAAACCCCTAACTACTAGGTATAATATCACAAGTGATATATACATAAATTTTAAAATCTAAACCAAAATTCCTAAACCTCTAAATACTAAAGCTTATACTAAAAATCCTAAACCCCTAACCACTAAGTATAATATTGATTCGTTAATAGTATATATATAATAATATAGGAAAATAATCAACCAATTACCTTTAGCCAAGGATTGGTTAAAAATTCTCAAATTAAAATATATATGTATCTGGAAGTATGATTTCCGTGTCGTTATGTTCCAACGAGGCTTGAATGGAAAATCGAATGACGAATTGATAATCGGTGTTTGAATATCACAAGATTATGATTGGTTTTCTATTACTACAAGTTAAAAATGCAAAAACGATTAACGAAAACCTAAAAACGAAAGCTAGAATGAATTTAATCTAAAACGTAGACGTAAATGTAAAAACGCGAGGGCTAAAAACCTAAATTACACAATTTTAATCCGAGAACAATTTTTAAACTCAAAATAGATTCTACTTGACTAAAAATGAAGTTTAAAAAAAACTAGACTAAAAACGGAGTTCGTTTGGTCTAAAAACGACTGTAAAGAAAAATGGGGACGAATCCCGTTCTTTAAAAAACGAAAATTTGCAAAAATGTCCCTACGAGAAAACAAATATTTTTCCTAGAAACTATATGAAAAAAGAAAATTTTTAAAAAAAAGTTTATATTTTTCTGATAATTATTTTATTTTTTATGAATTTTTTAAACTTTTAATGAAAATAAATTATAAAAAATACTAAATGATTATAAAAAATTATGAAAAATTCACACAAAATAGCTTGCAAGTTAAAGGCCCTATGAAAAATAAAAAGACTTACACAGCTTATCGAATAAGCTGTGTAATAAGCTACAACAGCTTAATAGGCTTAATGGCCAAAATGTGTTTATAAATAAACTGGCCCAAGGGTCTAACAGAAAAGACCCAAGGGCGCAGTTGGTAGTGTGGTGTGTGTTTAAGAGGTTGAGGCTTGTTGAGGTCGGGGGTTCGAGCCCTAGCTCACCCCTGACTTCCAAGCTTCCCTTTTTATATTTTTTTTCAAATTTTTTTCTTACAAACTTAAAAAGTACTTATAAATAAGCAATTTTCTTAACTACAAGTTTTTACAAAAGCTTATGAATAAGCTGAAATTTAGCTGAAAAGGTTGGCAGTGGCTTAAGTGAACAAAAGGCTTAAGTACCTCATTATTTTTGGCTTATATGAACAAGTGAGCAAATGAAATATACAAATAAGCAAATACAGCTTAATTCACAATGAGCATGAGGGTACAAAAGATGGGCAATTTGGTTAAGCCAAATAAGCCAGGAATAGCTTAAACAAACAGACAGATTGGCTTAAATGGACAAAGGCTTGTTTTTTTTAGATTTGAAAAAGCTATAAAAATGCAAACTAGCTAAAAACTTGAACCTAGCTAAGTGTAAAAAGCAAATTCAGGTTAAAATAAGCAAGACCTAATGAGAAAATAAGCCTAAAAAGGAAAAATAAGCTACTGACAAAAGAAATAGATACAAATCAGACAAAGTGACTACTTTGGGCTTAATTTTAAGCCACCAGACAAACAGTTAAAGACCTATAAGCTAGAAAAAGGAAAAGAGGACATAAAAGAGAATAAGAAAAAGCATTCTACAATTATTTTAAACAACTAATAAGCTAAAAAAAGCAATTAAAAGGGGCAGTGTTAACTAAAAGTTAATCCTGCCAACAGTACCTTTAAGATGAAAAAGCTTTAAAAGGCCAAACTAAGCTAAGTAAGGTGACAATGAGCTTAAGAAAACTTGTTAACTAGACCTAGTAAGCACTAATACACAAGAAATAAGCAAAATCAGATAGCACAAAGCTAAGGAAATGAAATAAGCACTTAAGACCATGCTGCTAACCAAACAGACTAAAATGGGGCTCTTTTGGGCTTAATTTTTAAGCACCAAGAAGGGAGTCCTAAGGCTGTGTTTGCAAGGGCTTGAAGAAGAGCTTATGGGCCTTCTATAAAAGCTAAGATACCCTAGAGTTACTCAATAAATAAGCAAGAAAATGGGCTCTCAGTTTGAGGTTTTGCACCAGGGCACAATTCTAACTAGTAAAATTTTGCTAAAAACTGGCTTATGAAATTAGCTAGCAAATAAGTGCAAGGCTTTAAAACAACTTGAAACAGATTGACACAAGCTCCTAGAGAGCTTGTGTAAAAAAAACTAGAAGATTTTAAGCTAGTTTACCATCTGATAACAGTTTTGAAGTTTGACAGAATTGGAACAAAAACTTAAACAAAGAAACTCTGACAGATTCACTTCAAACCAAAATTAACCCAAAGGAACTTTTATTACTCTCTTTTAACACCTAAAGTACACAAAAACAATGCTTCAAATCAGCTTAATCAAATAGGCTTTCAAATCTGCTTTTAGACTTGCAACCTTTTAAGAAGTAACAGGCACCACTCAAAATCAAATATTAAACCTGAAAGCTTGACAAAAACTGGTTAATTATGCTTAATTTAGCTAAGTAAACTTGACCTAGTGACCTTGCCCCAAAAGCACTCCCATTTTGACCCTTTTTGGCCTTGTGCCAAACACTCCTTTTAAAAATTCTAAAAGCTATTTTGAACTAGATAAGCTGATTTAAAGCAACCAATGAGATAACAGATGTTAATAAAGATGAACTAAGATCAAATAAGCAATTTCCAACAAGAAATAAGCACTTATTAAGCAGGATATAGGATCAAACAGAACCAAGGCTTATGAAAAAGACAAAATTTAATAAAAATAAAGAAATAAGATATAGGATAATGCAGGAAACTAATATTGACTAAAAACAATATAAATAAAGGATAATAAGCAGAAATTAAGACTATAAGACAGGATAAGCTAAAAAATAAGCAGTTGCTACAGTAACTTTTAAGAAAATTAAGAATTTAAGAACTTACAAGTCCTTAAGGCTTTCTGTCTGAATTCATGCAATATTAATCACTCCTATTGTCTCCCATGAGACACTAAACCCATGGGCTTCCATATTTCACCATGCTCCAATGTGATTGACAGATTGGTATGTTTTTTTTTTGTATTTTTGGGTGAAATAAGGACTTAAGGCAACAAAAAGCTAGAAAGCTTTCATTGCTTAAGTATGAAACAGCTTAAGAGAAAACTTTTTAGAGCTTTGTAAACAACTTAATAACAAGTTAGCAATGATTGAAAAACATAAAAGTTTATAAAAATACCTCAAGTTTCATTAACTTTTTAAATCAAACAAGACTTGGAAATTTAAAATGCAGCAAGTAAAAACTTAAAAAAAATAAGCTGAATACAAAAAACTAGATAAAAAAAGTGTCTCGTAATGGCTTACAAATGATATCTATTTATACTACTTCTACTAGGGTTTGGGCTTCTCAGCTGTGCTTGTTCTGTGAGAGGATTGAAAAGCTTCATCTCAGCCATTGGATTTCATGTGTGCTTCTTTTGAACTTCATCTCAGCCATCGAATTGTCTTTATCATTGAAAAAGTTGAGGATTGCCAAGGTGTCATGGCAACATGTGACATGGGGAGAGGCTAGTGGAGGTGAAGGGAAAGTTTTATCCCCTGTGTTTTTGAGGTTTGCAGGGTAAAAAAGGGTGGTTTGGGGAAGATAACCTGTTGGCGGGAAAATGGGTTAGGGTTAGGGTTTATCAGTTTGATTTTGGGGAAGAGGGGAAAGGTTTAGGTAGAAGTCAAGTTTGGCCCCTCAAATTGTGTTTGTTCATTACACGCCTAGTCCTTGATGGTTATACAGGTTTGAGGAGTTGGCAGTTTTAGCCCCTCAACCTATATATCTATTTTGCAAAGTTAGTCCCTTCTCATTACAACTTTAGGGGTTTGGCAGATTTGCCCCCTAAAGTTGTATTTTCAAAATATAGCAAAAATCAGTCCTTGTCTTTGTTTTCCTTAGTAATATAACTTTGGGATTTGGCAATTTCAGTCCCTCAAGTTATTTCTTTTCTGATTCAGCTTCTCGGAGTTGACTTGACTTTGTCGGGGTTGACTTTGACTTTGACAGTTTGACTTTTCTGTTGACTTTTTGACTTCGATTTAGCTTCGTCTTTTCACACTTTTCCATTCCGTGCTCAGTTTTGGCTTTATTTTTCATCCTTTTGTGTGATATCCGTTTCCTGCATAATACAAATGCAAAACAAACATATATTTGGCAGTTTTTTGTAGTTTTTAGTCATTAGGCTCGTTTTAATGGAAAAATGTATGTGTAATTAAGCACATACCAGAGTTATAAGGTGGTTAGGCATAGGTAATTCCGTCCCACGAGCCAGCATACAGGGAATCCCCCATGGACAATCCAATAGATATATTAGAAAGTTCCTTAGGTATGGCAAGAAAAAATGGTAGTACAGTGATAAAAAGGGAATCAACCGATAGGAGACAGAGCTAGCACTGGAACAAACCCAACAAGGTGTTAGTTATGAAGTCTCGGTAAGCATTGAAGGGGTTGAAGAATTAAAAGGAAATGTAAGGATAAAGGGTGTAAAGAAAGAAGCCCTCCATACACTTAGGCGGAAACCGGGTCAATACATATGCTATCAGAAACACTAATTGTTTGTCTGTAATGAAGATAGTCCATCATGACCCCAAGTTGAAGCAATGCACAACACTTCCTAGCAACTCAAGGTCTCACAAAAGACTCTTGTTTCATTTCTTATGGAGTTAAACGCAATTTTATCGACTTTCTCACTCCGAGTTAGTTTGTATTGAAAAGGTGGCAGTCTGCTCCAGCCTCTGATTACTAAAACCAAAAATGCACTATTGAGTCTAGAGCCAAAAAGAGATCATCCATAAATCTCATTAGGACACTAATCCAAATTCTCTTGTTTTTCTCACATTGTGAAAACAAGAAATATCCTAAGAGTCTTACGCATTATCCTTGTGATATTGCCAGAACATCAGAGTGATACTTATGTATTCACAATGACGATGTAAATCCTACCAGTGCCAACATCAAACAAACACTGCGGCAGGTGACTTGTGTGATTCTATATGAATCAAACTTGTGACAACTGAATAACAATATCAGTTTAGTATATGAATTGACGGATGGATTTGAAAAGATAAAACTATTTGGCGTGTTAGAAAAACTCTTTACTCATTAACACGTCAACTTATTTTCTTAAATCAATTTTCAATCTTATGTCCATAGGCAGCCTCACAAGGGTATTATGACATAGGAAAGCTGAACACGAATTGACAACTCAATCCGGAAGATAGTAACTTACTGATTCACTTTTACCGATGATTTTTGCTTTGACATGCTCCGATAACAAGGAAACGCTAGTACACTGCAAACCCTGTCAAGGAGATTCTATTGAATTCTACCTGATTCATAAGCAGTATTTATACTGATAAACGGGGAACCGTAGTTACTACAACCATATTCGATGAAGTGACAAAGACACTTTCGTCCATATCTGTGCTTATTACTAACCTAAACATGCAGGTTTCCCGATGGCAGCAGCATCTAGTCCATGACGAGTCAAATTCACAGCCACATGCTCATACTCAAAGAAGTAAAGTTTCAAGTAATCAAGAAAGCTCAAAGTTACAAAGTCTTTCGCTACTCTGATAATCAACATTTTCCTTGAAGACATCAAGTCATCAAGTCAAAGTTATTCAAGGAGATTGTTAGCGAGCTTTCAAGATAATTCCAAGAATAAGCATGTTGGTCCAAAGTCACAAGAACACAAGAAGGCAAGGTACTACAAGATAATAAAATGATGATGTAAGATTTATGATCTCAAGAAGTTCGAAATCAAGTAATAAAGGCTCAAGATCACAAGACCATCAAGTATGAAGGAACACTCTCAAGCATAATGATCAAAGATCACTACATAAAGATGCAAGAAAAGAGATCAACTATTACACAAAAAGGAATCAAGATCAAGACAAGAAACTTTAACGATTAATGATTAAGGTCACAAGGAGAGATCTCTATGATCACCCCTTAGGAGGAGATTTTTAGAAATACAGAAAGTGTTGATCATTTACGAGATCTCAATGATTGTCCCTTAGACGGAGATTGTTAGGAATTCAGTTTTTAGTGAAGTGACGATCCTTATCGATCTCACGAGCCTTTGTAATAGTTAGACAATTTCATGGAATAACTAGTAAGCTAACCGGGCTGGTTTATAGAAAGCCCAAGGAAAGCCTGGCCCGACACATCTCATGTTATATTAACCATCTCCACACATGAAGAGCGTGTTGGTTGAATACATTTTCTCATTTATTGTATGTGTTTTTGAGTGTATTCTCCCATCCACTTCTTTCTCTAGCTTTCTCTTTCTAGTTATTTATTTGTGTGGAATATCCAAACCTTCAGGCCTTGTCGATCCCATATCACTATTCCACTTGTTTGCTCATGTAGCGTCGTCCTGTGGCAGTTTTCTATTGGTTCGTGAAAAACTTTTGCAACCTACACAATAATTGGGCTTATCAATTTCCTTTATAAGATAGGTTTATGCACACCCTAAATAACATGAATGCTTCTTCATGTTTTCCTTCAAAAGATATGTTTATGCACACCCTAAATAGGATGAATGCTTCTTCATGTTAAAAATATATATTCGAGCAATGAAAAACAAATCCTAAAAAGAAAATATCTAAGCACTAGTAAGGGATGTTTGGGACAATCTGTAATAAGTTAACTAAATTGTGAATTTAGTTGTGACCAAAATTAATCCTAAAAGCAACTTTCCCTAGGTTTGATATAGTATTCCATACCTATTATGAACCGGTCACAAATGCTTATAAGAATTTGAACAAAAACCTACTAAGTTGGTGTATATAAATGAAATAGATGAAGGTGTTAAATGAAACCTGAACGGGGCTTGTTTTAGGTATGCTCAGTACGGGTCTGCAAACGAACGTAAGAACGTCCTTGTTCTAGATCACTACGAACAACCCGTGATGACAAACCATTATAAAACATGTCAACAAGCTATATTAATTTCTTTAAATATGCAATTTATGATTAAAGAAAGTATAGACACATACCATCATTCGATTTATTATACATCAGACACCATATTTGCGTGTATTTCCGCACTGACAACTATGAAAGCCTTAAGATCTTGATTGACACAATATTTTCGATAAGGCATTCATTTTGTTGACTCTTCGAACGTCCTTTCGGGAAAGTATATACTAAACTGTAGCAGTTGAACAAAACACATAGATTTTTAGCGGTTCGTCCCCTTCTTCGCCGAACCTGTCTTCTTTAATGCGGCTAAAATGATCCTCCTGAATCAAATGGTATTCTTTTTACCTCCACCTGTAAAACATTATTGACAACCTATGCCATTAATACAGCCTGATGAATGAGCCGTCAAGTTAAATTCCAAGAAGAAGAGACGCCTATCAATAGTTTGACAACTCATACTGAGTTCGAATCATCATTATATCACCATTTTTTTTACAATCATCTCTTGTTCTTTCCTTTTCGTTAACCTTCCTAAAAGCTACATGAGTTATGTGCTTGCATAGATTTGTACTCTAGAATCCAATGCCACTACATATGGGTTCTTATATCTTCTTAGGATATTCATTACATCCAACTTTTAACAGACACATAGTAATACATATAAATGTGTGCTCTGCAACAATACCAGACTCGATGTCATTATGATGATGATAAAGTTCATGTCTCATAGAGTTAGAACAACATTATAACAGGCAGATTAATGACATTTAAGTTGTTCAGCGGTACTTCGCTATCTTAAGGGTGTTAGGGGTTGCGCTTTGGATTACATAATCTTATTATTGCATTTGCGGAAAGTAAAGACTAAAAAACTGCAATATCATTTGAAAGTAATCATCGTCAGCGTTTTGTCACAACCAAAGCACATCAAATAGCTTTTAAAAACACACTTATGCGAACACGTAATCTGTCTTGATACTGTAATCCAAAATATACCCATGCTATACTCTAATCACACTTATAACATGAATACACATAACCTAAAAATTCCCTGCATACTATTTTTATCTAAATGGATTGGCAAAACGGGTCACATAGGGGGTCAACGTGTTTAACCGAGTTGTTCTCAGTCTCACGTGTAATATCCTAAAACCGATTTCTTCCGTCAAATTTATGAAGCCCACTTCCTTTCTGCCTACTCCTTTTTCCACCGTCTAATTCTTCACACCTATCAAATTTCAGTACACTTTCAAATAAATGCAGACGAGTAAACTAAAATCATGAAATGGTTGATATATATAAAAGCAATATATTAACTCAAAATTTGTCTCCAACATAACGTATCCTAAAAAAATCACCTCATTATGTGGTTCTGATCTAGTAAAAATACATATAAAAATGAAAGCTTTAACAAAAAAACAAACATTTAAGAATCAAATTTAAGAAAAAAAAGACACCCGATTCTTGGTGGAAAAACAAAAACAGAAGAAGGATCAAAGGCATGAATCAACTCATCCATTCTTTTTCTTTAAACATCAACTTCTTCATTTGTAAAAAACAAATTGATTTTTCTATAAAAAAATTTGTGAAACCTCTAAATTAACTATTACAAATAATCCAATAAAATACTCACGAATTAGGGTGTATGTATTTTTGGGCTGATGCTGTTGAAAATCTGACCGACCTATTTTATTCCGGTGTTTAAAATCTCCTTAATTTATTCCGGTGGTAAGAACTTAACACTAACCTGGTTTTGATTTGTTGTGCATGTCGCTTGTAAGGGAAAGACAAATGCGGTGCATGCCTTGACCGACTCATCTATAACAATATATAAAGCATTTTGCCTCAATTCTTGAAAAGTGAAAAAGTGAAAAACTTAATCTATCTTAGGAAACTAATCATTGTTAATCAATGTTATTTGGAAACTGGGTCTCTATTCAACCGGTTCGACTCACCGGGTACCCGGTCAACCGGTTAGACCACCGGGTCAACCCGGTCTTCCAGCGGGTCAACCCTGTCTTCACCTGGTCAAACCGGGTTTCAAAAATATAAAAACCGGTTTAATTTGACCCGTCGGGTCTTTATTCGACCCGATCAAGTCACCGGGTTACCAGTTCAACGGTTTGACCACCGAGTCAACCGGTTTTCCAACGGGTCAAACCGGGTTTCAAAAATTTAAAAAACGGTTTAATTTGACCTGTTTTTCGACCAAAAATGGTTTAACCAGTTAAACCACCGGGTTGAGCCGGGAAAACATCTAAAATCCTCAAACTTTTATTATTTTTCGTTTATAACCCATAAACTTTTTTTATTACTACAACTATATGCCGCTATAAAATCTTGTTGCTATGTACGGGTACTCGTCTAGCAACATAACATATATCTGTTGAGGGCTTGAGGCAGTAATGGACCAAGTAGAACACGATTCACAGTAAGCCAAAGTCAAAAAAGGCAGCCCATGTGACCACCGACCACATGAGGATTAATATAGAGTATGTGGAAAACTAGAACGGGGGGTGGTTGAATAGTTTTATCGCTTTTTAGTTTAACGTATCGTTTATTTATAAAAACTTAGATTCTAATTTATGTGATCTCACTTGTACACTAATATGAACAATTTATCTTAGAAACTAAACAATAACAATAAGTAATATAAATGAACAAGTAAAGAGATGAGAGTTAGAAAGATCAAACCACAACACAAGGATTTATAGTGGTTCAGTAACGAAGCACCTCTTCGCCCTAC
>BQNB010196751.1:0-11265 GCA_026074375.1 Tanacetum coccineum | reverse complement strand
TTTGTATTTTGTGCAAGTAAATCAACCATCTCATTTTCTCTTTATTTCTCTCTTTAACTTCTCTCTACTTTTCTTCATTTTATCTCATCTTATTTTTCTTATCATTGATTCATACAAGTTATGGAAGTGAAGTGATTTTGGGTTTCTGACACTAGTGATCTGAGGGAAGTTATCATGAGGGCAATCCATAGACCTAGATTTTGATTTTTCTAGTGATAAGATGTATAAGAATACAAGGTAATACTATTGGCAGTCAAGAATGTTGGAGGATATCGTCATGTATGATAAGACGTGTTTGTCTTGCTTAAAAGACAAAGCCAAACATCGTAAACCATCCAAACTGTCATGACAACACAAAATTCCCCATAAGGATTAGGAACAAATGTCTGAGGACCTACTAAATAAACAGCCTCGACCTGCAAGAAGAACATGACTTAATGGAAGTAGTAATAGATTGACTAATGAAGTCAATGTATTTAAATCTTGTTCAAGAAATTTAGTGCTTATATACAACAGTTCAGATTAGAGTAGTCGCCTTTCACCACGATGTTGGTACATAGTAGGACCATTTAGGTGTACAATTGAATTTAACACTTGAGTGAGCGAACATCTAGACCTTAGAAACATGCTTCCGGCATGTGTAACACGGTTCTATGTAGGTTGAGACAATCGTTACTTTAGTTGAGTTCTTGTAACAACCGTTACACGATTAGCACAAAGGAACATCCCATATGAAACATTGTAGGAGCATATGTGTCGCTCACCACTTGTTGGTCAGTAATAGGAGATAAATAGTTGACATAACCCGTAATTATCCACAAATTTGTTAGAAGGAACTTGGCTATCATAGAAGACTCAAAAGCCTTCTTTTCAAATACTTTAAGCTATGCTAACCACTATATTTCTTTGGACCGGTTATGTGCTTATAATTTGCGTATGTGAGCATTAGTATTGATCGTATCTAGTTATGAATTCTATATTCCTATTGAGCCAATAGTCTTAGCTCCAACTAGGAGTTGAGCTCTTGTTGATAGTTATCTTTTTGAAAGATTATTTGATGCATCCTAACAGTCTTAGCGACTTGTTGGAAGGCCATATTAGCGCATAACCATTTTTCATACCTAAAGCATACTTGCATATCTTACTGCACTCTAAATGCTTTTGTGTGGTCTCGATTGATGGCGATTTTGGGTAAACCCAAGGTTGAACTGATTTTTCAAATACATTGAGCTTGGTGACAACTCATATCAAATTCATAAGTAGTTCTAGTTGAATTTCAAGATGAAATTCCTTTATATAGGGGAGATTGTAGCAACTGTCGTGTTCAGATTTGAATTTATCTAATTACTTGAGTATTTATTGTTTCGTGAGTATTTGATTTTTAAGTGAAACCATTAAATTTACCGCGTTTTAGCAAAACCGTCTTTGTATGGGTTCCGGCATTTGAGTAAATATAGTCTACTCGTGACTAGCGTGTTACGTCTTATGGATATATTATTATATGTGTCGCGTGTTTTAATTTTTACGTGTTACGTAAAATTACTTACGAGTTTAATTACTTGCATGCATGTATGTGTTTACCCTTAATCACCAAAATATCTAAGATATTATGTGAAAATTCAAAACTTGAAAATATTTTTGCCCCTCTCTCTTTTCCTTATGGTTCGTCCACACCCTACACAAACATACACCATCACATTTTTTAGTTGTCTCCCTTTAGTACTAAAGCATCCCACCTATTTCTCACTTGTGTCTCCCAACAAACTAGAATCCCACACTCATCCTAAGATTCTTTATTCCCATATATGTATACATTGAATGTGCGTGCACACATTCATTCATTCATCCATTTCTTACACACACAAGAAAAATTCTCTCCCTTTTTCTCTTTTTCTTGGCTCGGCTGAAACACACACAACACCAACTTATGGTGTTTGTTTTTCTTGATCTCAAAAATTAGGTTACTTTGATGCTAGTGGTTCATTTGTAGTCACGAGTTAGATACAAGATCATTTCAGGTTATTATACATCGTTCTTCTTCATTCTTGTAAGAAAACTTCATCTTTTCTTTTTTTACATATTTCGTATATCATCTAAGCATACATCTCGAATCGCTTTAAAAATAATCACCTATGTTTGCGTGAAATATTTTATAAAGAAACTAGCAAAATAAAAAGGGTGGTACAACTTGTTTATTTTTGAACTTTCTTAATATTATTGTACTTTTAGGTTAAAAATATGATTTTAGTTGTTAAAAGTGGTTCTTTGTGTTATTGTAACAATCGGTGGTAGGGCTAGGTAGTCTTGAAGTTGTTTGAGTGTTGGTATCAATCGGTGGAAGGGATTTAGGCTAGAAATGAAGTTGTGATGTTTGCGGTTAAATATATGGTGTAGTTTTGATATAAAATACTTGCTATCCGAATTTTCTATGAAATAAAACAAGTTGTTAAATCCACTTTAAAAAGTCGAGAGTTTAAAAATATAGTAGTATATTTAAATACGAACGTGTGGATATAAATATTGTTAAAATCCGACTTAAAATGAGTGAGATATGAC
This sequence comes from Tanacetum coccineum, assembly GCA_026074375.1. NCBI lineage: Eukaryota > Viridiplantae > Streptophyta > Magnoliopsida > Asterales > Asteraceae > Tanacetum > Tanacetum coccineum. Next base: position 8,709 of record BQNB010196751.1, on the reverse strand, counting down.
CAAATGAAGTTCGGACAAAAACTAGTGACTTTTCCAACAAAAACTGTTTTAAACACATGCTGTCCAGTTTATATTTTCGCGTTTTTGACCCATTTCGAGTCCGAGTTGGGTGAAACTTATAAGAGAAAACTTGTAGAACGTGATTTTTCCTTGAAACATAACTTTTGACCATTCCGTGAATCTTTATAACGAAAGAGTTACGCCCTTGTAAAGATGGACTAAAATCTGAAATTTCTATAAACTTTCTGCATAAATTTAACTAATAAAAGTGAGCTGTTTGAAACTTAAAATGAGGTTTTTGGGTGTTTTTGAGTCCGAACGAGCTATAAAATCCTTGATAAACATTGTAGTATCGCTTATATATTTTCAATGCGCGTCAGAAGCTTTCAAAAATATTATTAAGTAAGCAAGATAGGATTTATAAAGTTAGTGACTTAAAATAATAGTAACGAATATAACGATGGGTAAATTTGGCAACTAGACTTTTGGTAGGTTGTTTATTATGTTTTAGGCAAGATACAAAATTAAGTGGAAATATTTAAAAAACGGATAATGTGTGGGATTTCTAAAGATTGGTAAAAATAGTAACTTTTGTTTTAGCGTCGAAACTTAATAAAAACTATATAACTTTTACGATATCGCATTTTGACTTACATACTAAACGTAAACATGTTTGGGTGATGACAACTTTATATAAATTGCGTATGCATCTTTTCGCTATCGTTGGCCTGCACTTAAAGCGTACTATATTCCAACTAGGCCGCGTTTAGGACATTCCAGTTCATCCTTCACTTGTTTATTATTTTCCGATTCACCGCTTTACTTAGCCCCTCTTTTTACTTATGTTTTCCTAGGGGGAAATGATACTTAAATATTATTTTAAATGTTTTGTGATGTGTTACCTTACTTCTTACTTGGACAATTTGTACATTTATATGACTATGTGTGTGTTATTCTGTACTTGATTGCGAGAGGTAATTTACCTTTGGGAAGAGACGCCCATTATATCTAGATAGGGTACCTAGTATACCTTTGGGAAGATGCACCCAACGTTATTAAGTTCTATTATGTGATTTGTTATTATGTGATAATACTAAATACCGTATATGTATATCTTCTCGCTATTGTCCTACTTAAACTATATGCACAACAAATAAGTTTATTATTTAAATTACGATCTCACCAACATTATATTGACGTTTTCGAGTATTCATTTTCAGGTAATCAACTTATTGTGCCTAAGGAGGAATAGGGCCTTCAGGCATTGCTTAGAGAGACTTAGGACATAACCTCCATGGGTTACTTATCCCTTGTATTTCCTGCATTACTATCTTAATGTTTATGTTATCTATTTGACTTTATATTTACTTGTCCCGGGTTGTGGGATTATTATAACTATGTGGCTATGTTGTCATAGTATTGACTATCCACGATACTAGTCTCCGCTTGTATCCGGAGTCGTCATGACACGTTTATGTTTATCTTTCATTTAGTGAATTATCTATTGCCATACATCAATGTGTTATGACGATCCGGTTCGTTACACCTCGTGTTTCCGCCTTAGACGGGGTGTGAGAACCCATATGTTGGTACACTCAAAATAGTCTAACACTTGAGCTGAATTGTGCCTCAGCATGACATCTAGAGGCGAATAAATGAGGATGGTGAGATAGGTTCGGAGAAAGTGATTACATAAGATTGATCCTGTAGATATTTAATTAAATTTAATAATTCAATTGCAAAGGAGCCCTACCATGAAATAAGTAAAAAGAGTCTGTAATGGGAATTGCTCGGGGAATATTGATGATGCCTTGCGGATTAGGCATTTTATATGATTGCTTGCTGCTTGTAATTCATTTATTTGATCATAAGGCTAAGAATTACCTCTAAAGTTAGATGTAATTCATTTAGTTGATCATAAGTGTAATACACTTAGGGTGCGTTTAGTTGGAGAAATTTTTTTTAGTTTTGTCTTTTTAGATTTGTAAAAAAAGGAGGTTTGTTTTCCACAAAACATAGAAAACGTGTTCATATGATATTGTTTCCCATTCTCAAGAAAACAAGGGAGGTTACAAAGAAAACAAGGAAAACAAAAAAAAAGTGTTTTGTAGTTTTCCTTTTTAAGTTGGGAAATGCATGTTTTGTGTTTTGTAGAGAATTTTGTTGGAAAACACTGATTTGAACGCAATCTTTGTTTCCCTTATTTTCCACAAAACATTTTGTGGAAAACAAAAATGTTTTCCCTCAACTAAACGTACCCTTAATCTCTCTTATCCTTTTTCACCAACTGGTTTTTTAAATAAATCAATTAAAACTTGATATGTTTTAGGCATACAAATCATTTTCTTGTTAAAATTCTTTATAACTTTGCATCTTTCTATTTTCTTTAAAATTTCACTCGATATTATGGGACATAAAACACAATAGGAGAAAATTATAATTATGTCATGTGTGTGGTTTGCCCCATCTTATAATGGCTGAGCCCCATGTAAGACCAGCGCCAAAGCCAGCAGTTATGATGGTTTCACCTTTCTTCACCTTCCCACTTCAGATGGCTTTGTCTAGTACCAATGGAACCGAAGCAACACTTGTGTTGCCATAGTTTTTAATATTAGATATGACTCTATCCTTTGGGAAGTCAAGTTTTCTTGCTACATAATCGATGATCCTCTGGTTAGCCTGCACACACCATATTATATATATATATATATATATATATATATATATATGTATGTGTGTGTGTGTGTATGTGTGTGTGTGTGTATATATATATATGTGTGTGTGTGTGTGTGTATGTATATATATATATATATAGAGTAGAGATCCAGTAAGAAGTAAATTAAAATAAGAAGTGGTGAGAAGCGACTAAAACCACACATTTGAGATGCAATGACTTACAATAGATGTATTTTTATTCATTTAGATGCCTCATTTTGAGTTTCGAACGTTAATTTGATGCGTATATTGTGCAAATTAATTTTCATGATTTTGGCACATTCAGAGGAACAAAAAACAAGAGAAAAAATAAAATGCATCTAATATACGTATATGCATATAATTAAAAGCTAGAAAACACATTATGATGCGTTATAATGCATCTAATATTATAGAGATGCATCTAATTTACGTCGGTGTATCTCGGATATGCGGTTATAGTTACTTCTTATCCTTCTTATTTTAAGAAAACTTCTCATTTGATCATATATCTCTCTCTCTCTATATATATATATATATTATTCCGGGTTATTTGTTTGATACGTATCTTAAATGAGAAATATCAACCACCTCCACCACCTCAACCAACTCTCATAGGCCATCCCATCTACTTCAATGTTCTTGACTATCATGGAGCACATTGTCTATGTTGCTTCCACAATCGTAATCTCATCCTTTCTCTTAGGGATGAAATGCATTTTATGTTTTCTTACATTAAATATCTTCTTACTTCCGTTGTCGCCTTACATTCTCCACCCCACCATTAAACATCCTTGATGTCTCTGAATAAATTTTCACCCCACTGTTTGTTTAAGCCATTCTTTATGAATCAAGAATCACCTAGGCCCTATGTAGCTTTTAGAATATTAATGTGGTTATGTCTACCATTTTAATTTTAGCCTTGTAAAATTCATTCTTTCATGTATGAATCTCTTTTAATATTATGAATGAATGGTTTTATTTTATTAGGTATGATGGGTGATTTGAGTGCTTATTTATGTTGGCTACTTCTATTATTTTTGGCCATATTTATATATATTTGTCGTAATATTGCTACAAGTTTGAAATATATATTTCACTCGTCTTTCTAACTCATTTTTGTAGCAAATTAGCATAACTCGATCCCTTGGTGCCCCAAACGAGGGAGAGTATACATCAAGGGGAAGCTTTCACATCGTCGATTTCTTTCTCTTATCTACTCAACGGCTAACCTTTTTGATTCGACAAAAGGGGGAGAAATGAATTAAAACTCATTAATAACTTGTAAACTATATTTTTATGTAAAATGAGTTTATATTTTCTGTCATCCATAAAAAAAGGATATTCGTTAATACAACAAATAATGTCTAAAATGTAAGAATTTATCATATTGGTGATATTGGAACAATTTTAGCAAGTACGTTGGTGTAGTCGGAACGAAAAATAGTTCGTTGGTCAAGTCGAGACAATTTTGAGACTTCGTAGGTATTTTATGATATTGACCCTAAACGTATACACGTTATTAGTCATAAAATTCTATTTCGACGTAAATCACTTAAGGCATGTATAAACAAATCATTAAACCTGATTAGTGATCAAAGATAATATTTTTATCTTAAATATTACTCCCTCCGTCCCAATTTATTAGTCCACTTTTGACCTTTTAAAGTCTTTATTTTCCAACTTTGACCGTAAATATTTTTGTTTGTGTTATATAATACTTGATAAAAATTATACCAATGAAAATACATTTAAAATCTAATGCATTCATATATTTTGCATCAAGTATTATATAACACAAAAAAATTTAATTAAGGTCAAAGTTTAAAAAGAAAGACTTCAAAAAGTCAAAAGTGGACTAATAAATTAGGACGGAGGGAGTACATTTTTACAAATGTAATATAACCTTTTATAAAAATAAACATATACAAAACATTTTTAAATTAAAGAAATGTTTTAATTAAATATATAAATTTAAAATCTGGTTTTTCTCCCTAAAACAGAAGTTTCTGGACCAGATAAATACTTTCCCACTAAAAGACAAAAAGTAGACCGTCTATCTAGGGGTGGTCCCCTGATAGGTAGAATGGCCCTAAATATATCTAGGACCGCCAGGACTGCCACCAGGAGACGTTACTCCTTCTTGCCTATAAATACTGCACTATTTCCTGACAGATTTTGAACCTCTTTGCACACAGTTTTCTGTATTCTTTCTCTTTCTAAAACCTCCTACTTCTCTCTAAAATCCTTGATCACTAACTTTCTTAATCTTGTTTTAAGTGATCTAATCTTCTCATCCTTCTTCTTCCCTCAAGTGCAAGAGAAGAACACTTGTATTCGCCAAGAAATAAAGTGTTGTAGATTAGGGATCTTCTCCCATATTCTTCTAGATTTGACTTCTATATTTTCAATCTTGTGTAATTGTGTAGATCCGGATAGTGTATAAATCCGAAAGTATTGATTGTGTGTCGGTTAGTATTTTCAGCCTTAAATTATATTAGTGAAGTGGTAGATTGGTTCTAGCTAAGATTAGGACTCGACATTTAGCTTAGTGTCGAAAATTGGGATAAGCGACGTGTAACGGTTTTCTCCGCCTGAAGGGAGCTTGTTCATAGTTAAATCTCGAGTTGGATACTCGGGGAGTGGAGTAGGGCGAAGAAGAGCTTCGTAGCCGAACCACTATAATTCTCGGTGTTGTGGTTTGATTGTTCTATCTCTTTACTTTTATCTTGTCATTTATATTTTGTAGCTATTGTTTATGTTGTGTTTGTATTGTTGATAATTGTATATTGTTCAAATATATTGTTGGTTGATCTCACATAAACATGAATCTAGGACGCTCATCTCTCTTGCCTATAAATACTGGACTATTCCCAGCTATTTTCTAACCTTTTTTCACACAGTTTTTTTGTTCTAAATCATCTCTCTAAATCTTTGATCATAAACTTGTTTAATCTTGTTTAACAAGTGATCTATTCTTTCTTTCATCAAGTGCAAGAGAAGAACACTCGTATTCACCAAGAAACGAAGTGTTGTAGTCTAGTGTGTCTATACTATCTTCTTCTAGATTCAATTTCTTTATATCATTCTTGTGTAGTTATGTAGATCCGGATAGTGTATAGGTCCGGAAGTGTTGTATGTGTGTCGGTTGGTATTTTAGGCCTTAAAACATTTGTGAAGTGGTAAATTGGTTTTAGCTAAGATTAGGACTCAACATTTAGCCTAGTGTCGGAAATAGGTATAAGCGACGTGTAACGATTTTCTTCGCATTAAGGGAGCTTGTTGACATAGTGAAATCTCGAGTCGGATACTCGGAGAGTGAAGTAGGGCGAAGAAGAGATTCGTAGCCGAACCACTATAATTCTCGGTGTTGTGGTTTGTTCTATCTCTTTACTTTTATCTTCTCTTTTATATTTCATAGCTATAATTTATATTGTGATTGTGTTGTTCATACTTATATATATTGTTGATTGATCTCACATAAATAAGAATCTAAGATTTTTATAAGCAAAATTCTAAAACGTAAATTAACGGTAGAAACTATTCAACCCTCCCCTTCTAGTTTTCACATATGTCAAGCAATTTCCCCTACCGAAAAAATAAACTTTGTCGAATACATATAAAAGTGCCACCTCTACATTTAAAGATAATTAAATGTTCTAAGTGATGATGTAGATTATTTCGTTTAGCAATTACTAATTCTATAGATATACATTTTTTTTAAAAGATGGTGGAAATGAATGTAAATTTAAAAAAAAAGTCGATTAATCTTTTTTTTTAATAACTTGAGTTGCTAAAATTTAATCATGAATATACTGCGAATTATTTGTCACTAATTTTCTTATGAATAAAATTCAAAGCTCAGCTCGTAAACTAGCCGATCTGTTACGTTGTGCTTAACAAATGAATATAAGTACTTTTATTCGTATATGATTTCTGGAACATACTTAACTAACAGTTGCAGTAACAAACTATATTTATAACATTATTAAGTATGCAAAATAAGCATACTTATTTACTAAACATTATAAACAAGGTTTCCTTGGTCATATATAATGCTTAAATTTCAACAACATAGGGACATTAGTTGCACAAGCTTGATATCGATTGTGAGGCAGCTGATTGTTGAAGTTTGCTTACCAAGAAGTAGCTTTCACCATGTTGCAAACCAAGCAATGAAACTCCATATTCATCTAGAGACACTAGCACTCCAGATGAGTGGACGAGTATCATCTCTTCGCCGAAAATAGCTTTTATGTTAAGTGGACCGCTTTCTACCTCCGTAGGAACTCCATTGATAAACACGGTGATGATTCCTGAAGCTGCAAAGAAAGAATCAGTAGAGTATCCTTCAACTCCTCTTTATGAAAAATAGACATAATTAGCGCAACAACATAGTAAGAAATAGATAGTTCGCAACTGTTGGATATAGATTATAAATTATGACACTGGGAGGTTTTTAATTCTAAATAGCAAAGTAGTTTGTGGTGATTGCTTATCAAAACTTTCATTAAATTATAAATTATCCAATGGAAGAATATTCACTTAATTATTGACAAATAGAACTGAGATTTGATACCTTTGAAACATAACTTATTCCCACTTTGTTAATTATTAATTGTAAAACTTAAATGAAGGTCAGTGAAATGATGTATGTATAAAGTAAGGAGTATATGAAATTTTATACCTTTGTGTAGTATAATACTGTAATAGAGATTCAAATACCCATGAAACTAACTGTATAGAATTTACTTTTCGATAAACAAAATTAGTAATTGTTTTGAAGAGGGTTTTTGTTTCTCTTTCCAATAGAGAGAGCAACTCATAATGCCTACTAAACAAATACCGTTGTAAATTAACATGTTCTTTTGCATGAACCATTAGAGTTAAAAACTGATAGCTCTATATCTAAACAATAACAAATTATTAATGTAAAGAAACCCTACCAAATTCATATTGAACTTTTGAGGTATCTAAATGCAGGAAACTTGAGGGCATGGAAGTATTCTCTGGGAAACACGAAGCTTGACCGGAAATAGAATAGATCTCGTCTACACCGTTGTTAAGCCGGGAAGAACAAGAAGAAGAAGAAGATTCAGCTAGAGTTGACAAAGATTGTTGTAGCATGGGGAGGATACCATCAGGTGGTTGCTGAACAACAAACCCTTGTGATGCAGTGGGGTAAGCACTATCTTGGTAGTCAATAACACCACCTCTACTACCATTAGCACATCTTGCAATCATTGGTTGTTGTTGATCTAGAGAGCCAGCGCTTATAAGGCTAGCTTGAATTTGACGCTGACGCCTTCTAGACCTAGAACGACGGTTTTGAAACCAGTAAAAGACATTAGCATCGCCAACCGAACCGAATTTTTCAAGCAACTTCCTTATCTTGACGGTTTCTTCCTTGGGAGGGTTAACCATTCCACTATTGAAGATGGACTCAAGTATAAGTATTTGTTCGGGTTTTGGGGTCCATCTTGACCTAACAGGTTCATTTCTTTCGAGGCATTGGCTTCTTCTAGGACTACCAGTAGTTTGGGTTTGAGTTTGAGCTTGATCTTCCATGACTTTGAGACAAGAAAGCAGCGGTAGAATACTTCAAGATCAAGTTGTGTTGGGAAAGAACAAAACCATATAAAATTATCGGAGAGCACATGAAAGTACAGAAGTAGAGAGGTTACACATGAATGTGTACGCAAATGGCTATTTCTTTATACTATTTAAAATGTCAAGAGAGAACGCCACGTTTCAAGACATACTCTTCATATAGGACGGGTTGGCATTACAATACGTCATTACAACCCTAATTGTTTAATCCGAACTGTTTGTATTACAGAATGCAAAGTTTACTCAAATATTGTTTCTATCATGTTAACAACTATGTACGACAATGAGCGAGAAAAAACCCATAAACCGCGGACGCCCGCATCGTGAAAGGTAGGTAAGCCCATAACTTTTTACCTATGGATGGGTCTTGGTCTTATCAGCGGGCGGTGGGTGGGTAGCGGGTAA
>BQNB010196748.1:0-11265 GCA_026074375.1 Tanacetum coccineum | reverse complement strand
ACGCACGACACCTCCACGCCATCGTTGCCTTCATCCTTGGTTACCTGGGATAAAACATGTTTAAAACGTCAACAATGTTGAGTGAAATTCATAGAGTTTAAAATAATTAATAAGCAATATCTTTGAACACATGATTAGTTCTCGGGAAAACAAAGCAACGAATGCAATGTATAGCAACTTCTTTTCTTTCACGCAATAAGCTCATGACACTGAACGTTAACAGTACATATGGTATTTCATATGTTAAAGTGCCCCAAAACAAGGTATTATTGTCATATACCTACTACTTTCTAAATACAACATGTCCGTTTGACAGGGTGGTCACAAGGATTAAAACCCCGTACAGGGTTGTCAAAGCCAATAGATCTATTTAATGCATTAGCGTTCACCTTACAAGGCGATTAACGGTTTATGAAATAAGGTACTTCGACAATAGCTACTTATGCCGAAACAATCTCGTAGTCGGGTCCAGCATATCATAAATCATATGTGTTTGATTTTATAAAACAACATGCATCCCCCTCACGGGTTTAAAAACACTTAAAAGATTTAAATGCGAGGCTATGAACTCACCTTAAGCAAAAGATCCAAATCAATCAAGTCAATCAAACGTAACTTGCTTCACGTCTTAACCGCGACCTAATATAAATACATAATGGCGGTACGTTACTAAAAGGTAATATAATACATATATTGGCATACTTATGCATATAGAACATATATATATATATAACATTTATTACGTATATACAAACACATACTACAATCTCCAAGTGCGACGCAAAACATTTCACTTTGACGCATTTCACAACATTACAACAATTCCATAAAGTTTCCATTTTTAGAAAGCTTGCCGAAAGTAAGGATAATACAATCCCAACTTAGCATTTCTACTTTAGTTTAACTAACATTACGAACCCTTTGCTTATTATAGACTTTATTGAAAAGTTTACTCAAGTTTGACTTTCAAAAGTCAAAGTTCGTAGTTGACTTTTTACCCCAAAAATACCCAAACTTGACTCGGCCGTAAAATCTTCGTTTTTAGGAGTTACATGGCCCACCTTATATCAAAACGAACCTTAGAACATCCTTTATCATTATCAATAGCCTAAAATAGATTTCAAAAGTTTCTTGACACGCTATGGTCAAGTCAAACTTTCTGGTCAAACTTGGTCAACTCAAAGTCATACCAAATCACATTTTTATCAAAATATAACTATTCCAACATGTTTAACTGGCCTAAAAACATGTACCAAAACTATTAAACACATGTTCATACTAAAAATACTTTCAAATCAATTTTGTACTTGAATCATCTAGCTACAATCATATACATGTAATAACATTCAATTAAATCAAGTAAACAAGTAATTAGAAGACTCACAAAGCTAGATCAAAACTCGACTATGGTTTTCCCTTGGTTGGACCGTACGGACGAACACAACAAACCTCAAAACCAAACCTTTTTCCAATAACTAGCACCAAAATAACACTTATCTAGCAATTAGAAACACACCCTTATGCACCAAATCACTAGAACTTAACCCAAAATCCAACTTCTTGAAAACTTAGTGCATGTGAGATTTTCTTAGTAGGAAATGAAGAGGATTAAACAAGGATCAATAATCTATAAATAGATTGTATTGCATGTAAGTAAACAATTTGTGGTGATGGATTGTGTGTGTGTGGGTTACTTCGAATGGCAAGGAGAGGAGGAAGAGAAGAGAGTGAAAATTTTTGGTAAAGAAATGTTATGTATGTGTCTGTGCTTCTTTATATAGAAAGGAAGTTTGACAATATAACAATTTTGGTCCCTCCTTCTCATAAGTCCTTGCAAAGTTAATACAAAAAGGTTACATTTTTGTCACCTAGCCGACTAGAACATGGGTCACCACATGTTTCATAAAAAATTTATTCCGTCCCGCTACATATAGTTTAAAACCTTTAATAAAACGTTAAACCTCGCAAAACACGACCTTTAAGCACGGTTTTTACAAAAACTCGAGGAAACGTCAAAAAATACAAAAATGACATATTTACGCTCTCGGAGCAGAAAAATAAATTTTTCTAACTTTCTTAAACGCCAAAGACAAATAGAAAATAAATCACAGAATGAAATTCACCATATAATTAAATATTCTCATCAAACCATGTATAGCATAAACGACTATAACTAGTTACGTATAAAAATAAGCGTCGTAGCTCAGGGATAAAAAAACGTTGAACTGAAACTCGGGTTGTACCTCTCCCCTCCTTTAGGAGTGACTTCCCACACTCAGCTCGACTTTATCCCTTTCTTTTGCCTTCGTCCTTACTTGTAAAGAGATGAGGGTACTTTTCCTTAATTTGATCCTCACGTTCCCAAGTAAATTCTGGACCTCTTTGCGAATTCCAATGAACTTTGACAATAGGTATCCTACTTTGCTTAAGTCACTTGACCTCTCTATCAACAATCTCTACCGGTTCCTCAATCATATGCAACTTATCATCAAGTTGGATCTCTTCCATCGGAATAACAATATCACATTCCGCTAAAAACTTCTTAAGATTTGAAACATAAAAAGTACTATGAACCCCTTTCAACTCTTCAAGTAACTCCAACGTATAAGCTACAGGACCCACTCTAGCTAAAATCTTAAATGGCCCAATATAACGTGGACTTAACTTCCCCACACTTTCCAAAACGCACAGCGCCCTTCCATGGCGATACCTTAAGCAGTAACTTATCACCAACTTCAAATTCCAATGGCTTAGCTCTCTTATCGCATAACACTTTGCGATGACTACGAGCAGCTAACAAGCGGTTCTTAGTCTGGATAATCTTCTCTGTCGTATCACAGATCAATTCTGGACCGGTGAGTTGGCTATCCCCAACCTCACTCCAGCATACCGGTGATCTACATTTTCTTCCGTACAAACCTTCATATGGTGCAGCTTTAAGGCTCGCGTGATAACTATTGTTGTATGAGAACTCGACCAATGGCAAATGGCGATCCCAACTATTTCCAAAGTTAATTACACAGGCACGCAACATATCTTTCAACGTTTGTATTGTCCTTTCACTTTGACTATCCGTTTGAGGGTGGTAGAATTACTCAATCCAATGTCGTACCCCAATTTCTTTCCAGAAGCGATCTCTAGAAATTTGACATAAAATGGCTATCTCGACCTGAAATGATTGAAACAGGAACACCATGCCTACACACTATCTCCTTCAAATACAGTCATGTGAGGTTTTTTATTTTTTTTATTCTCCATACTAACCAAATCATCAATGGTAGAGAAATGAGCTGGTTTGGTCAATTCGGATTCGACATCTACCAAATCCTATCATAACCCAACGTCATCGGCGTTCTTAGGCAATCACTAAACAAAATTCATAATAATCCTTTCCCACTTCCAAACTGGAATCTTAAGTTGTTGCAGCAATCCAGACGGTTTTTGATGCTCAGCTTTAACCTTTGCACAAGTCAGACACTTTACTAACATATTACGATATAAGTCTATTCATGTTCGGCCACCGGTACAACAAATTCAAATCTTGATACATCTTGTCTGATCCCGGATGGATGGAATACTTGGACTTATGCGACTCATGCATAACCAAATCCCTCAATCCACCGAATCACAGAAACCAAACTCGATTCCCAAAACAACGTGTTCCATCATGGCAAAATTTGAATATTGGCTTAATCAATCTCCCCAAATTTTCTTTCCTTACATACTTCTTCTTCATTGCTTCCTTCTGAGCTTCACGAATTTTGTTTCGATAGATCGTTGTGAACAGTCATCATCAAAGCTCAAACACGCAATGTATTATCCCTTTCCTTCTGACCCAAGGCGTCAGCCACAACATTCGCTTTTCCAGGATGATATCTAATTTCACAATCATAATCACTTAATAACTCAATCCATCTCTGTTGTCTTAAGTTTAACTCTTTCTGATTCAAAATATATTATAGGCTCTTGTGATCGGTGAAAACCATACACTTTGTTCCATAAAAATAATGTCTCCACAATCTAAGAGCGAAAACAACGGCTCCTAACTCCAAATCATGAGTAGTGTAATTCTCTTCATGGACTTTCAATTGTCTAGAAGTATACGCTATCACCTTCTTTCTTTGCATCAACATGGCTCCATAACCCTTAAAAGATGCGTCACAATACACCACGGAATCTTCTGTTCCTTTGGGCAATGCTAAGATCGGTGTACTACACAACTTATGCTTTAACGTCTGAAAAGCTTCTTCTTCTTTTCCCTACTCGTATTTCTTATTTTTCTGAGTCAACTTAGTCAATGGCTTAGAAATCAAAGAAAAACCTTCGATAAACCTCCTATAATACCTAGCTAATCTAAGAAATTGCCTCACCTCTGTTGGCGTCGTTGATGCAGCCCAACTCTTAATGGCTTTGATCTTGGCAGGATCAACATGAACACCACTACGATCAATCACATGACCCAGAAATTGTATTGAATCTAGCCAAAAATCACACTTTGAAACTTGGCTACATCCTTTTCCCCCCTCTTTCCTTAAGCAGCTCCAAAATAATCTTCAAATCATCCCATGGCTCTCTTTGCGCTTGTAATAAACCAAAATATCATCGATGAACACTATAACAAACTTATCTATATACGGCTTGGATACTTGGTTCATTAAGTCCATAAACACAGCAAGCGCATTAGTCAGTATAAACGGCATTACTTGGAACTCAAAGTGACCATACCGAGTTCTAAATGCAGTAATTGGAATATCTTCCTATTTAATGCGTAACTAATGATATCTTGATCGTAGATAGATCTTAGAATACATGCTTGAACCTTGTAGTTGGTCAAATAATACACATTCACGGAAGAGGATAACTATTCCTTGACAGTACAACATGTTCAAACATCGCGATAATCTATACACATTCTAAAAGATCCATCTTTCTTCTTCACAAACAAACTGGTGCTCCCCACGGTGATAAACTCAGACGAATAAATCTCTTCTCCAGCAGCTCTTGCAATTGTACCGACAACTCTTTCATCTCAGATGGTGCCAATCTATATGGTGCATGTGCAATAGTGCAACCCCCAATACTAGATCAATTCGAAATTCTACTTGCCTCGGCGGTGGTAGTCCTGGCAACTCCTCAGGAAACACCTTAGGAAAATCACGAATTACAGACACGTCTTCCATTCATTTCTATTTTGAATGGTTTTCCATCACTTGTGCCAAAAACAAATTACAACCTCGCTCGACGTACTTACGAGACTTAATACAAGATATAACCTTCAATCGAGACACACCTTTATCACCTTCGACTATCAGCGTCTTATTCACATACGGTATACGAACAAATTTATCACCACAGATGATAACGGCATCGTGCTTGACAAGCCAATCCATACCGATTATGACATCAAACTACCAACACAATCGGCATAAGATCGATTTCAAAATTGGTTCCACAAAACTGCAAATGTGCCACTTTCAAAACAATGTTCGTACTAACTATCCTTCCATCAGCTAACTCTACCTCATAACTATCCTCTATTTTAATCGGTTTGATATCGAGCAATGAACTAAATCTAGTGTGTATAAAACTCCTTTCGGAACCCGAATCAAATAAAACAGAAGCATATTGGTTATTGAGCAGAAACGTACCAGTAACCACATTCGAACCTTGCGGCTCAGTATCCTTAATAGCATAAGCCTGACCATGAACTTCTCTAACTTCTTCTTGCTTAATCTTCTTTAGACATCGGTTCCTAGTATGACCTTGCTCACCACAATCATAACAAGTCCAAACAAGCTGAGTGTTATTCACCAAAAAATCAGTTGATAAACAACACGATTCCCCCCTGTGCTTTGGTGCTAATTGATAAACATAAGATTCACCCTTAGAACAAGATCTGGAGGTATGGTAAAGTGAAAGAGAAATTTAGCCATTGTAATAGAGAGAAAAAGAAATAAGATATATGAGAAGTTGTATGTGTGCTAGAGAGAAAAGAGAAAAACACACACACACTTTTACAAGTGTGAACTTCTACCCTTCCATGGAAGTATGGAGGGGGTATTTATAGTCCCGGGCTTGACTAGCTAAACTAACCCGACACGACTATAAATGATAAATGTAATTCCAGATTAGTCACCATATTTTAGGGCTAACAATCTTCCCCCAATATGTGGACATACGGAATTACTTACAATGTTCCTATCAGGTACAAATACAACACAAATAAAGTCTTCCAAAGCTGAAGATGTCTTCTGAGTTCTCCTGGTCTTGAAACTTGTACTCCAGCTTGGATCTTCAGTGTCTTTACTTGTACAGGAACCATTGTAGTATGCCATGATTGGATAACATCCCAAATCCATGCAGTATGGACTTGAAAATCTTTCTCATTAGACTTTCCCTTTATTCGTTAAAGTTTTTGAATCAGCTTCCCCCCAAACCAACATCCCTATCTTGAGCAGATTCTGAAACATTGATGTAGCTTAAACAATCTTCTACTTGTCATCAAAGTGTACAGTGGAATTTTGTAGAAGTCAAACCACACTCACGACCATTGCTTCTTGTCATTACGCTTGTGAATATTTGTTGGGGTGCATGCTAGAATATCAGCACCGTGTTCATTCTCTCACGTTTCAGATAATTCACAAACCATTTTATGAAGTAGTATACACTAATCCCCCTGTAATTTGTACATGGAAACATCAAAGTCAATTAAGTCTCCGAATGTACACATTTCCCCCCATGATGGTTGCGAACTCATCGAAGCATCATTGTCGTGTACTCCATCATTCTCAGAAGTTCTTGTCATAAGCACAAATCTTGACATATAAAAGAATCATTCTCTCTGACTTCACAAAACCGTAAGAGAGATTTGAACCAAGAAATCAAGAACACTGGTTTATAATCAAGGTTTTTGAAATGAATTGTCATTGAAGAACTTTAAAGGTATGCTTAGTACTGTGAAGTATCTTTGTCTTGGAATAGCACAAAAATACCCGTGAGAAGTGCTGATTACATCTCAACCTTTATACTCTCTGGCTAACTTACCAACCTCGTATTCTATCGGCTATTGTAGTGATCACTTGGTGAAGTAAACCCGATATTCCAAACTTGAAACTGAAGTAAAAAACCCCCATATTTGTTACTTTAATCTATTCACTATTGTGAATGAAAACGTTGCAAAGAAAATCTCTAATACCTTTATAACCCAACATCAAAAGTCTAAAAAGTACAACACCACTTTAAATTATCCACATCGACATCCTGCTGTGTGACACAGAGTACTACAATGTTAACACCATAAAGGTGATAGTTATCCAGGTCTTCATCTAACCACCCCTTGACTTCTGGAAACTAGAGAATTCAAGTCTTAATCATAACTGTATACGTTCAAGCAAGCCATCAATCGATACAAAATAGAAGGAAGTCCTGATGATTAAATAAGTAGACGCCTTTGTGAAATCCGACTTCAATCTCAAATAAGGGATACCAAATCAACTTCGTGATCACTTGTCATCGTAATCTGAATCTCTAGCCATTTTGTCATTTAGTGAAAACTTTCAGGATCGTTAGGATTAAAAGGTTGTTTTTTTGTGTAGTGTGTTGTTATGGTTGATTGTGGAGTTTTATAAGTCTCGATTCATAATCGTGGTGTTTGTTTGTTGTGGAATTGTTGTCTTATAAGTCCTTGTGATGGTGTAGGATGATGGTTTGTTCATGTTTAACTTTTGTCGTTTAAAGTCCATGGTAACTAGATTTGTTAATGTGAAAAATTAAGCAAACCGCCACCAATTGTAAGCCAAACCGCCACCTTAAGCTAAGCAAACCGCCGCCTTTTATGTGACCAAACCGCCGCCAAAGTTGCACCAAACCGCCACCACAAGTGGACCAAACCGCCACCTTAATTTACACCAAACCGCCGGCAATTATAGGGCAAACCGCTGCCTGTTTTGAATAACCCAACCGCCGCCTAATTCTTAGCAAACCATAGCGTATAATTAATTCAAACCGCTGCCCTTTTCTAACTTTTTCAAACCGCTGCTTATAATTAAATAAGCAAACCGCATTGACATAACCAAACCGCCGCGAGACTTTTAACCAAACCGCCGTGTAAAGTAGCAAATTGCCGCCAAATTGTTTATTATTTAAATCAAACTGCCGTCTAATTTGGCAAACCGCTGCTATTTTATATTAAAATAATCAAACTGTCGTGTAATCCTATGATCAAACCGCCGGCTTTAGGCAAACCGCCACCTATTATTGTTGATTATTTTAATCAAACCGCCATTGACTTGGTCAAACCGCCACTTAACTTTTCCTTAAAACACGTATCTTGTCCCTTCTTTTTGTCAACCCGCCACCAAGAAAATAATATAATAATCAAACCTCCACGAAGAACATAATCAACCGATTTTAAGCTAATAAGCCTAAATAAGAAGCCGTTTAGAATGCAGACAAAATCTGGTTTTTTAAGACCTAACGTGCATATCTATCACAAGAAGCAACACCACTATGATCTACATTCTAGGTTTCATATAATCGTAAATAAACACAATAGGAGGTTTAGCCAAGCATGTTAAACAAAAAGCAAGAACAATAAATCAAACAACACATAGACATATTGAATGATTAAGTAAACCTTACTTGATTAAAACATGAATTGGAAGTGGTACAATAGGGTTTTTAGGCCCTAAAATCGTCTCCTACACCTGCTAAACGAACTAGGGTTCATACCCTCTTTTTATTCTAAAGTTACACCCTCAAAACCCTAAATTCGGGTTTGTATATATAGGAAAAACGCTATGACAGCGTCGCGTTTTAATCGTGACGCCGTCATGAAATAGAATATTCTAGATAATGGGTTGGGTCATTGATGTGCTGTCGTTGTATGGTATATTTAAGATGATTCAAGTTTTAAATTAATATTTTGCCGACTAAACCAAAAACAACACTTTAACGGGCAGTGTACCCGATCGGTAGTAGTTTCGAGGTAAATAGGGTGTCGAACACTTGAAGCGAGGTTAAATATATCAATTTACTTAATGTCTTGGTTATCTAATCTATGTTAATTCTATTCAATTCTAAACCTATGTCAGTCTAAATCCTAATTCTAACGGGAAAAAGGGGGTTTTCAGCCTGAGAGACTGGCACGGTTTGGTTGCTGTCTATAATCAATTCAAGGCACCTTAACCCACGCAAGCTAATTAACAGAAAATAAAAGAGCGGTTGAGCCAAATATAAGAAAACTGTATTAACCATTATTAATCTGATTAGAACGTTGGTTTGTTTATTTAGTGTAATGATTTCTTCTCTCGAGGTGGCATATCATTCTTAAGACTTAGGTGTTACATCATCCTAAGACCTAGACACATTAATTCTGTTAAAATTAAAGCATCCGCATAAAGCATCCTTATTTGATGATTATAATCTATCTTAGGGATTAAAGCAATGGTGATCTTTTTAAACCCTAGCTCATAAAGACTTTACCCACTTACCGCTTAATGGCAATTTATACACTAGTAGTCCACTTGTCCAACTATCCAATGGAATCAGAATGTTACTTGTTGAATTATCTAGGTCACCTGCTAGTCAACACGATCAATAAACCATTGGCAATATCCAATTAACTAGTTAAGCCCGAAGCGTATCCTAGACACAAACTTAGAAGGACAATATTTGTGTAACTATGATTCTAGATGTATAGATTACTATATGGAGAGCTATCCCAGACTCTAGATCTGCTTGGTCCGCTTCACTAGATCCAGTTGAATGATAGGTCCCGAAGGTATTAGCCTTCAAACGTCATAATAAATACAAGAGCAATTATTTAGCCAAGGTAAACTAACCGAGTTAACGAATGATACCAAAAACTGAACGATTACTAAAGTATATGGAATTACACGTTGTCTCCTATGGAATTGAATACGTTGCTCGACCTCTTCTGCTCTTTTTCTCCTCTGAAAATCAACTTTTGTGGTTTAGGTATCGAGAATATGATTTAGCACACTTAAAACTCGTTTTTGAGTTTTCTATTTATAAGGTCTGGAAGTCGGTTGGATACGGCGTATCCAAGAGTTGGATACGGCGTATTGGGGATTTCTTGGAGTAGGGACCACGCTTGATATCTTCCAGAATATTATATTGATTCCATATCTTGAATACGGCGTATTGAGTCCTCTGGATACGGCGTATTGATCTTTATTCCTCTGTGGTCTTTGGTGAGTGCAGGCACGGATACGCCGTATCTTCCTTGATGGATACGGCGTATTGGTCTTCAGAATAGTAATCTTCAAAATATCTTCATTTAAGCTCCAGAATGCGCGCCTTTTGCTAACTTTCACCAATTACTCCATAATTACTGCAATTCTCAAATATAAACGATTAAGTAACAATTCTTTGCAATAACTATACAAAATGGGTTAATAACATGGGATAAATGATGCTATAAAATAGACGTTATTTGATGTCATCAAATATCCCCCCACTTGAATCCTACTTGTCCTCAAGTAGCCTTTAGAAGTTTATAAAAATGTATCCCTAAGGATATTTTCCGTTAAAGCACTTTTTCGATCTATTACAAGTACACAACCAAACACCTCACGAAATAGGAAGATGAAAACACTCAAATCACTCAACTAATCTATGTGGTAACATGTAACTAATTCGCTCAATTGCTCGGTCGTGGCTATTCTATCATAAGCTTGGCAAGGATACACATCTCCACCGGTTTGCTTTTGGTGTGTTTTTTGGGGGGGTGTGCTTTTTTTATTTTTTTTTTTAAAAAAATTTAAAAAATTTTTAAAGAAAATAAAATGGGGGGGGGTCTAAAGCTAAGGAGTAACAAGTTTATAAAGTAAATAATGGGTTTTTGTTAATGCGAAAGGGCATAACTGTTGATCATTCTATCTACAATCTTTCACCAGAAGTACCACTCCAACAAGGCAGCTGAAGCAACAACAGGATACACATACCTCCGAACGTTCGGGATACATACATTGTGTTCGATCACATCCACATTCAAATTTAACCAACGATTAGGATGAAGAATGATATAGGGTAGGAACCTTCTAACTTTCACCAAAAGTCGTAAACCAATGAGGTACAAGACATGCATACATTGTCACACCCCGCCAAGGCAGAATCGCAAGGCATGATCAATAGGCATCATCACAACACAAGGTGTCAAGATTGAGAAAACTAAAAATGACATTCAATAAACTTCAAGATCCAAAGCGTGTTATGACAATGCCCAAAACAAAAATCTAACAT
>BQNB010196744.1:0-11266 GCA_026074375.1 Tanacetum coccineum | reverse complement strand
TACATCAAAGTTTCAGAATCTGCTCAAGATAAGGATGTTGGTTTGGGGGGAAGCTGATTCAGAAACTTTGCCAAAAAGGAGTCTATTAAGAAAGCTTTTCAAGACATGCTGCATGAATTGGGGGAAGTTAATCCAGTTCATACATACTACAATGGTTTCAGAACAAGTAAAGACAATGAAGATCCAAGCTGGAGTATAAGTTTCAAGACCAGTAGACCTGAGAAGACATCTTCAGCTTTGGAAGTACTTTGGAAGACTTTATTTGTGTTGTATTTGTACTTGTTAGGAACATTGTAAGTAATTCCGTATGTCCACATATTGAGGGAAGATTGTTAGCCTTAAAATATGTTGATTAATACGGAATTACATTAGTTCATAAATAGCCAAACACGCAGGGACTAGATTAGACATTATAGAATAGTTTAGTTGTGTTTGGACTATAAATACCTCCTCCATACTTCCATGGATGGGTGAGGATTTATTTTGTATCATAAGTTGTGTGTGTTTTTCTCTCTCTAGACACACATATCTTTCTCTCTCTACCTTTTCTCTCAATCTAATAAACATGGCTTACTATTTATTCTTTCCTCCCCGACCTCCCGATCCACATAAATCTTACTATTTTCGATCCTACACTATTAAAACATGCCAAAATGGCTTTCTATTATTTCTGATAGTAACCCGACCATCATCTTAAAGTCAATTATTTTAAAAAGAAAACTTGACCTCACAACGGGAAATTTATTTTTCTTAGGAATGAATTACTTCATATTCATTCAAAGGCTTGTGCTTACTTTGCAACACAACCCGTGCTTTCTTTATACAATAAGTGTACGTGTCAATGCGCTTATGTGTTTAAAATAAGAGAAATCTTATTTTTGTGGTGTTGTTTTTCAAAAATAAAACATTAAGCATCATAAATTCATCAGAAAATCATGTTCAAAGACATTTGGCCACTCAAACAACGACTACAACTCTTTAAATAGAAAATGGGTCATTGTTTGAGGGGGAGAAAATGTCAAATATCTTCTTCATAAAATCATTTTGTGATAAATGGAAACGGTTTTAAACAATAACGGGTTAACAATTAAATGGGAGTTAATTAAGTTTAACTTATTTGTGCATTAACTGTTATGTGTTTATGTTCTTAGGGATTTAATCGCAAAAATAAGTTGCTAAGTGTAGTAGTTACGACATTAGGGACTAAATATGCTAATTGTTAAACTATATTATGCCTAGAAAACTTGTTTAATGAAAATGCAATAGGATATGAAGTTTAGGGGGCATTTGTGTCAAAACTTAAAGTTTCAAAACAAACACCCCCTTTGCCCCGTTCGTATAACATACACACACACACAAAACACTTAATTATTTCTCCTCTTCATTGATTTACTCGTGCAACATTCAAGATCGTCAACCAGTTGATTTCAAGCTTAAGGTATAACTAATCATGTGTTCCATACATGCTATGCAACATATTTCTCAAAGGAATTAGGCTGAATCACGTTTTTGAATTCAAAACCCTAGAAATTGATATCAGGTTCTTCAAAATCAAAAGTGGGTGAAACCCTAAATTAATTAAGGGGTTTTGTTCGTCTAGTGGTGTATAACACTCGCTCAAGATAGTTTTGCATAAAGTTAACTCATGAATGTGTTTGGATTGATTTTGTGTTCGAAAATTTAAACCTAAGGAAAGATAATGTAAAATGTTAATGGGTTTGTGCCTAAAGTGTGTTAGTACCTATCCTTATATGCATTAGAGCCATTAAATCCTTAGTTTGTACATAAATAATACATGATTGTGTAATTCGTGTAGTTACTTGTTCATTTTGAATGTTGTGGCAATTTATGTGGTTGATTCATGTTTGAATTGGTTCATTTGTTGTTTATAGATGCTAAGATTCACGTTTAATATGATTGAGATGCTCAAAATGCCAAAACATACGTTTTTTAGATCAGAGACGAATTAAGCAAATGTAGTAGAAGGCGAATTAATCCTCCTTCAGGAGGCGAATTAATCCCCTCCTTCAGGAGGCAAATTAATCTCCTCCTTCAGGAGGCGAATTAATCCCCTCTATAAGAGGTGAATTAATTTGTTTAAAGAGGCGAATTAATCTGTTGTCTTAAGGAGGCGAATTAATTCTTTTACTTAAGGAGGCAAATTAGACCTTTTACTTATGGAGGCAAATTAGACTTTTTAAGGAGGCGAATTAATTTTTTTCTTAAGGAGGCGAATTAGTCTTTCTGCTTAAGGAGGCGAATTAATCTAATCATTTAGGAGGCAATTTAATCTTGCTTAATCTCTTAGCTATTCTCCTATGATTGTTACATGCTTGCTTGTCAAAATGTGGTTAATCCGCATCTAAAATTAGTCATCATTAATCTGCTAGCCATATAGTGTCATATATAAACTTGGTTATATATAAATTATATTGGAAAATTCTTAGCAGAACCATGACTACCAAAGCTTAACAAAGTGCACTGGACAATACCTTAGTTGCTCCAGAGAACCAACGTGTCATTGGCAAGTGTAACATGAGGATCAATCCTGGAATGAAACCAAAGGAACCTACTTATCAAGTAGTGTTGGATGCCCTTGCTCTTACAACATGTTATCCTGCTTTCCTTATCACTGCTGAAGTTCCAGTCATCTACATGCATCAATTCTGGGCTACCGTCAATAAACACAATGCATCATATCGATTCAAGATCGACAACAAAAGGTTTTTTGTGAATGTTGAAGTGTTCAGAGATATTCTCAACATATGTCCAAGGATTCTGGGTCAAGAATTCGATGAACCCATATCTAAAGAGGAAGCTCTATCTTTTATCCGTGAACTTGGTCATTTTGGAGAGATCAAGTACATCACTAATGTTATTGTTGATCATCTGGATCAACCATGGAGAACTTTTACATCAATTATCAACAAATGTCTTTGTGGAAAGGTATCTGGCCTTGATAAGATACGACTCTCAAGAGTACAAATACTTTGGGGGATGTACTACAAGAAGAACCTTGATTTTGTTGCTTTATTCTTGAAGGACTTGGCTTACCAGATTGATAACAAAGACTCTAAGAAACAAGACAAGATGTTATATCCTAGATTCACGAAGATTATCATTCATTACTTCCTCGAAAAATATAAGTCTATCTCAATGAGAAACAGAATGTTCATGGACACTACTCGGGATGACAACTTACTGGGGACCATGAGATTCGTCTCCAGACATGAAGACGCTCAAATATATGGTGTTATTCTCCCTAAAGCAATGATAAATCAAGCCATGCTAGACTATGTAGCTTACAAGACTTATTATGCAATTGCTTCAGGAGCTGAACCCCTAAAGTCAAAGAAACCTAAAACAAAATCTGATTTAGCCATCTCATCTGAGGAAACTCCCTCCAAGAAGAAGCCTATCAAAGCAAAGAAATAAGTACCTTCCAAGAAGAAGCTAGCTTCTAAACCTAAACCGACTAAGAAGAAGGCACCCATCTGGTTAAGGTAGATAGAGGAAAAAAAAAAAGTTAGAATATTTTCTTTCAGAAGTAGCTCTATCTGAAGCAGCTCAGCTCAAGGAGGTAACAAAACGAAGTAAGAAGTACTTTCACATCTCTCATACAAGTGGCTCAGGTGATGGAACTGATTTTTAATCAGGGGTTCCTGATGAGCAACAAAGCAAGATCTCTGGTACAGATGAAGGAACTGGTACTAAACAAGGGGTTCCCGATGTACCCAAATATGATTCTGAAAGTGACAAAGAGTCTTGGGGTGATAGTGGAGAAGAAGATGATGATGATGAAGATGATACTAAAGATGATGAGGGTAATTATGGTGATGATAGTAATGGAAATGATGATGATGATGATAATAATGGTGATGATGATGATGACAATGATGGTAATGATGATGATGATAGTGATCAAGAAAGGACTGAGTCAGACAGTGATGAGATTCCTAATCTAAATTAGTTCAATGAAGAACATGAAGAAGAAGAATAAAATGTTGATGAATTCACTGATAAAGAAGATGATGAGGAGAATGAAGAAGAGTCAGATGATGGTGAGGAACTGTACAAAGATGTAAATGTGAACTTAAGGAAAGAAGATGTAGAAATGACTAATGTTGATCAAGGTGGAGCAGATCAACACAATGTCTCTCAAGAGTCTGGGTTTGAGCAGGAAGAAGAAGATGCTCATGTGACACTTACAACTGTCTATGACACACAGAAGACTAAAGGTCCAATGCAAAGCTCATCTATCTTATCCGACTTCATCCCCACTAGCTCTCAGCACGTCGACTCTCTCCTCTTTGACAACGTTTCTTCAGCTGACAATGAGATTGCTTCCTTAATGGACACCACAGTTCGTACTAAAGAAACCAATCGGTCAGACATCTACTCTTTTTACCGTGCCTATAACGGTAATCCCAACAACCATTCCTCCACCACCTCATTTCTTTAATCATCTTCCTCAACAAGCAACACCAACCCCTACACCAACAACTTCAGAAGCAACGACCTTATTTGCTACACTTCCAGATTTCTCATCCGTATTCAAATTCAACGATAGAGTCACCAAATTGGAATCTGATCTATTAGAAATAAAGCAAGTTGAACAGTATGCTCAAGCTATCTCCTCCATACCTGCCATTGTAGATCACTAGATTAACAACAAGCTAGGAAAAGCTATCCATAAAGCGATTCAGTCACATAATGCAGAATGTAGAGAAGAATCTCAAGTTGAGAAACAGGAGTATATAGATCTCGTTGACACGTCAGTGAGAACTATTATCAGAGAGGAAGTCAAAACTCAACCTCCTCAGATTCTTCCTAAAGCAGTCTCAGACTTTGCAACTCCGGTGATAGAGCGAAATGTCACAGAATCATTAGAAGCTGCAGTCTTAGCAAAGTCTTCCTCTCAACCAAAGTCTACTTATGAGGCGGCTGCATCTCTCTCAGAGTATGAACTCACGAAGATTCTTCTAGACAAAATGCAGGAAAGCAAATCACATCTTATAGCTTATTATAAAAGAAAGCTTTATGATGCACTGGTCAAGTCTTATAACACTGGAAAGGATCTCTTTAATACTTATGGTGAAGTATTCACGTTGAAAAGGAGTCGAGACAACAAAGACAAAGATCGAGACCCCTCCGCTGGATCAGACCGAGGGACAAAAAGAAGGAACTCGAGTAAAGATGTTGAATCATCCAGGGATACTAAGTCCAAGGATTCTAAGTCAACAAGCTCGTCAAAAGGCACCTCTCGCTCTCAACATAAGTCATCTAGCAAGTCTGCCCATGCAGAGGAGACAAGTAATACAGTTGATGATTCGAGAGTGCAACAGAATCAAGAGTTTGACACGGGAAACAATAATGAATAACCCGATGATAAAACTGTTTCCAAGGATGACTGGTACAATGATCCTGATTGGAATAAAAGATAACAAGTTGATTTCAGACCATCTCAAACCTGGATTAGTAACATGGCTCGTGCTGAAAAACCTCCTATGTCATTCGAGGAGCTCATGGATACTCCAATCGACTTCTCTGCGTTTGTCCAGATCGGCTCAACATTGCAAATCTGACTCAAGATCTTCTGGTTGGACTGGCATTCGACCTACTCAAAGGCACCTGCAAGAGTCGTACGGAA
Source organism: Tanacetum coccineum (assembly GCA_026074375.1). NCBI lineage: Eukaryota > Viridiplantae > Streptophyta > Magnoliopsida > Asterales > Asteraceae > Tanacetum > Tanacetum coccineum. The sequence goes on along the minus strand of BQNB010196744.1, from coordinate 5,616 downwards.
CTAGAGTATCATTTTGAAGAATGTTTTAAAGCTACAACTGAACGACTAGACTGGCATAAACCCAAAGGCAAGCAGTATCCGTTTGATCTCCGTAAGCCTCTCCCGTTGATTCCAAATCATCGAGGTCGTCATGTTATACCTTTTGATTACTTTATCAACAACGATCTGGAATATCTGAAAGGTGGATGTTTAAGCAGAAAATACACAACTTCCGTAACAAAGACAAAGGCTGCTACTTATGAGGTTCAATGGATTGAAGACATGGTTCATAATATATGGAGTCCCGTAAAGGTAGTTTATGATAAACATGCCTACTGGGGTACTTCACACTGGGGTCCCAAACGTAAAAAATACTATAGGTTTGCGAGCAACAGGCCTTCGTCGAAAGATGTCTACTCCAGAAAATGAATCATCGCAGTTACCAGACTTACGATTATGAAGTGGTATGACTACGGTCACTTGGTCGAGATTGAAGTTTGTAGAGAGGATCAGCAGCTATACACGTTTAAAGAAGGTGATTCCCACGACTTCGCCTACAAGACATCGAGGACATGTTACTCCTACTTGTTCAACAGAGGCTGACCAATCTCATAATATACAAATGTTTTGACTTGAATGTGGCATTGCGTATGCTCACCAGACGTATTGTCATTCAAAGGCGGGTGAAAGATCTTTAATTAGGTGTCGAAAGTTACCAAAAGAAGCTCAACCTCACCAAACCGGACACATTCAGGCAGAATCTCAGGAACAGAACCGCATATTCAGACCCCCAAGGAGTGATATACGAGGATCAGAACAACCGCAACAGATTGATGCGCACTGATAAACTCCATAAATTCAGTGATGGCACGCTCAATTATGTTCTGATCGCTCTTCATGATATTTCTTCGGGTATAAGGATGGATTACCTGCCAAAGAGGAAATGGAGTAACTTAGACAAGCGAAGAGCTCGGGTTATGATCAGGATATCGATAAGCAGCTCTTTCAAAGAAGGTTAATGCGAAATCTAGAAAAGTTTGTTGGTGGAAGAGAATACGAAGAAGACCTCAGACTACTTACACGGATAATATGACTCAATCATATCTTGTTCTACTACATTTCAGGCCATTCTTTTGTAATTATTAATCTTGTGAATATGTAAATAAATAGTGTAGACTAATATTAGGCTAATATTGTGTTTAAGTACAAAATTTTCAAGAATTTCTTAGTAAATTCATGATTTTTCAAATTTAACGTACTCAAACACCATATTATTCCCTCATAATTTGAGGGGGAGCATTAAAATGTTCCAATAATAAACTTGATATATAATTAGAACATTTTTCTCCCCAAAAGCATTATATTTGAATCAATTGATATCTAAAATATCAAACGATTTGATATTTTTGATAAGGAGAGAAAATGTGATTAAAATATAATAACTTGTATAGTGTGATCTTTAAGACTCAAGTGTGAACTCCTGTCCTCGTATGTGCTAGATGTTTTCGGTGATCGACGCACATATGCAGGGGGAGCATTTCTAAACAGTAAAACCATCGAGGTACTAAATGTTTTTGCTTTATATCAAAGTACCTTGATTGACGTTTTCAAATAGTTTTAGGCTGTGAACAATACCCAAAAGACCGACCATGTATTTAATTACTTGGAGTTATAAGGTTGTTAGGTTTAGGTGTTCGTTCTCATGATCCAGCCAGAACCGGAGGGATCTACCCAGGGATAATCCACTAGATAGTGTAGAAGTCCTTAGGCATGATATACAAAAGGAGTAAAAGTGAGAATAAAGGAATAGTGCCGACTGAGATGGAGCTAGCACTGGAACAAACCCAACAAGGTATTAGTTATGAAGTCTCGGTAAGTACTGAAGGGTTTGAAGAATGAAAAGAATTGTAAGGATAAAATGTGAAAAGAAAGAAGCCCTCCATACACTTAGGCAGAAGTCGGGTCAACACATATGCTATCAGAAACACAAAGCTGTTGTCTGGTATTAAAGATAGTCATGGACCCAGTGACGCTATGCACAACACTCCCTAGCCACCCAAGGTCTCTCAACAGACTCTTGTTTCATTTCTCACGGAGATTACACTCATTTCTATCGACTTTCTCACTCCGAGTTAGTAGGTATTGAAAAGGTGGCAGTCTGCTCCGGCCTCCGATTACTAAAACCAAATGTGCACTATTGAGTCTAGAGCCAAAAGATATCATCCATAAATCTCATTAGGACACTTATCCAAAATATGCTTGCTAATTCATACAATGTAAAAACAAGAAATACATCAAGAGTCCTACGCATTATCCTTGTGATTGTGCCAGAACATCAGAGTGATACCTAAAAAGTACACACAATGACGATGGAAATCCTTCCAAAGTCAACATCAAACAAGCTCTGTGGTAGGTGACTTGTGAGATCCTATAAGGATCAAACTTATGACACTGGATATCAATTCGGTCCAGCTTATGAATTGACGGATGAATTTTGAGAAAGATATAATTGTTGGTGTATCATAAAAACCGTTTGCATCTTGACATACTGGCTGATTTTCCTAAATCAATTTTCAATCTTATGTCCATGGGAAGCCTCACAAGGGTATCTGGACATAGGAAAGCTGAACACGAATTGACGGCTCAATCGGGAAGATAGTAATTTGCCGGTTCACTCTTACCGTGTTGTCTGCTTTGAGACGCTTCTGTAATGAGAACGGCTAGTACAGTTGCGAAACCCTGTCAAGGAGATTCTTTGAAATTCTACCTGATCACAGGCAGCATTTATACTGATTAACGGGGAACCGTGGTTATTACAACCGTATTCGACGAAGTGACATAGCCGCTTTCGTCCATACATGTTGATTATCACTAACCCTTTCATGCATGAAATCCCGATGGTCGCAGCTATTGGATCAAGACAAGTCAAGATTTAAAGCCACATGCTCATACTTGACCGACAAAAGTAAAGATATCATGAAAGCTCAATTACATGTTTCAAGACTTTCGCTACTCTGATATCGTACGTCGTTCTTGAAGTGACAAAGTATTAAAGTCAAAGAATTTCAAAGAAGTTTCCGTCACTCTGATACCGAACGTCTTTTTCAAAGTGACGAAGTGTTATAGTTAAAGAATTTCAAGAAAGATTTATTATTCAAGCTTTCAAGACCAAGAAACAGCAACGGTATGAGCATGTCGGTCCAAATGTCACAAGTGCATAAGACGGCGACAAGATCACAAAATGATGATAAGAGATTATGCTTGGTTGATGATCTCAAAGAAGTTCAAGTTTACATAAAAGTCAAGCCTATCAGAACAACCTCAAGCCTAAAGTCAAAGATCATTATGCCATATTCGCAAGATGAAGTCAAGAAAACAAATATGCGAGCACAAGATTGAAGACAAAGCATAGTATGCTAGGTTTAAGTTTTTGTAAAATGGAGTGACCTCCCTTAGGGGGAGATTGTTATGAATACGAAAGTATCGGTCACTTTCATAAATATCGTTAGATAGCTCGTTAAGTAATATTTGGAAACTAGATAGGCTAGTTTAGGAAAAGCCCTTGGACAAAGCCCATATGGTCGGCCTATGTAAGTATATAAACCATTTTCATGCTATGGAAAGGGTGTTGGTTGTTTCATTATTTCACACATAGTTCTACATTATTTTTTTTCACTTTCTCTCACTAGAAGCAACTTCTCACTCTCTTTCTCTCTCTAGATTTCTTCATTCTTTTAGGTGTGTTTAAAGATTACTAGTATTCTACAGAAATCAACATTATGAATCTCGTTGATTCAATTTCGATATGAGAATGATGAGCGAAATAAAGAATATGAATTGAAAAATCAAAATCACAAGCATCATCGTCACCGATTATCGAAAAATTTGATTTGGAGATGCGAATGATTTTTATTATCATCATCTTTAGATAATAAGATGCATGGAAATTGAATTTTTGCATCATATGAAGAATTGGAGATGCGAATAATTTTGATAATCATAATCTTTAAACATTAAGATGCATGGAAATTGAATATCTGCATCATCTTTAGGAATTTAAAACTCGATGGGCCAATCAATTTTGATATGGAATTGACGAACTGAGATGGAAGTTTTAATTTAAAGATGATCTTCGTGGAGTTAATATGAAAACGCAGGCCTTTCATAAAATTCCAAAAAGTAAACATATGTGTTCAATGAATTCTATGTTAGAAAGACCTTTATACCCTTTTAAAACCTGTTTTTAATTAACATGCAAGTGAAATAACAAAATGACCGTTAGTTTTTAACGGGAAGTGAAAGAAAAATCTAAATTGGCTAAAAAAAAAGTTGGTCTTTTTTATGTGCAAAAAAAAAGGTAAAGTACCTTAATTGGAAAAAGACATTAAATTGAGTATTTTTTTATGCCATTTACCCTATAATCTCTTCTTATTTAATTTGTTGAATTTCTCTCTTGATGTGATACCGTATTCAAAACCATATATATCTAGAAGCTTAAATATTATTCCTTTTTTTTTCTTTGATGTAATAAGTGTTGATATAGAATACTCAAAATAATGAGTACAACACACGTCTATAGGTTTAATTTGTTTTGCAGAAAATGAAGAACACGGAACATGGAAATATTGGTTTGGTATGGTCCCAAAAGACAGTATCGACGCGTAAGAGTTGTCATCTCAAAGACTCAAACCACATGTTGATGTTAATCTTCACATAAAACTAATTTTATTTTGTCCTTTACAAATGTATATAGAGATGTTTTTACAGATTTTCTTATTTTAGAGTTAAGATCAACATATACACATTATTTGTCATAAATCCAATGAATCAATCTCAACCATCTATTTTTTCATCAAAAATAAAAAAAAACCCACTTTCCACATCTTTTTTAAAAATAAAATATCTTACAAACGGTAAATCGTCACACGACAAAAAATACACCATCGCGACGAGTATTTTTTTATCTTTCAGTAGACGGGTGACACGATATACTTTCGATGAACTTTTTTTGGATATTTTTTTTCAGTCACGAATTGCGAAAATCATATATGATTCGTATAACGAATCATATATGATTTCATAAAATCATATATGATTTGTGATTCCGACGAACTTTTTTTCAATTTTGTTTCAGTCACGAATTGCGAAAATCATATATGATTCGTATAACGAATCATATGTGATTTCATTAAACCATATATGATTTCATAAATCATATATGATTTCATAAAATCGTATATGACATCATAAAATCATAAAAAAAATTCGTCGAAAGTATATAGTGTCGTCCCTCTATAGAAAGATAATTTAATTCTCGTCGCGATGAAATGTTTTGTTTTGCGTAACGATTAACAGTGTGTGAGATATTTAATTTTTAAAAAAGAGGTGGAAAGTGGGTTTTTTTTTTTTTTTGATGAAAAAATGAGTGGCTAGGATTGGTTCATTGGGTCTATGACAAATATTGGGTCTATATTGAACTTTTGGCATGTTAGATTAGGCTCTTGGGAAAGATTGTGGCATTTTCGGCTGAGTTTTCGATAAAATAGGTTGCTGTCCGAAACTAATTCGTGGGTTTAAGGTGTTGTAAAAATGTTTTGACAAGTTAAAACTTAAATATTATGATAGTAGATGTCGTTA
>BQNB010196743.1:0-11266 GCA_026074375.1 Tanacetum coccineum | reverse complement strand
GGTCAAGATTGCACCTCCTTATCTTAATTTTTAATGGGTCCCACATTATAAATGCTTTATATAGTAGTATAGATAAGTTTCAGCACTAGCACCACCAGCTTCACCTATCAGCTAATTACATGCTAAATAATTGAATTTATTTTTCGATTAGATCAGGGGTGTGCATTGTTTGGGTAATAACCAAAATCGAAAATCGAAATTGAACCGAACCGAAAAAAACTGAACCGAACTTACAACCGAACCGAATTTTCCATAACCGAACTGAACCGAACTAAAATTTCAGTTTTCAGTTTAGATATGGTTTTGGCAATCTTAACCGAAAACCAAATTTATATAAAAAGATCATTATATATTTATCCATATATTAAAAAACACTTTTTATAATTGAAATATTTTTTTCTCCTAAAAAATCTATATAATTAAATTAAAAAAAATATATAAACGGTGTAGTTCGGGTTATGCCGGTCAACTCGAAAACCGAATCGAATTCAAATTCGGGTTTTGGTTCGGTTTGGTTGAATTCTAATTCGGTTCGGTTTAAAAAAAAATTTAACCGAAGTAACCGAACAGAATAAACCGAACAACCCGATAACCGAACCGATGAACACCCCTGAATAGATGGGCCTTTGGTGTTTCTTGGTGATCCAAAATATGTCCATTAACTTTTTAGGCGGCTATGGCCATACCAGCAACATATGGTAAGTAACTTTGTTTGAACGAAATATGGTATGGTAAGTAATCAATCTAAAAGTCACGTATATATGGTACTAATATATTGACCGACCAGGATTTGATGTTCTTGATCGTTTTACGTACAGTCTATATATAGTTATTAAGGTTAAACTTTTTGGGTAAATCTTGTGCATGTTCTTTGTCGACTTTGTTTACTAGTTTTGCTTTGCTGATTTATAAATCGGATGGGTAAAACAACATCTTGTTCGTATGAAGTTATATCTCCACATCTTAAGAAAATCGTCGTCGTAAATCAACGACGAAACGATGAAAATGTGGATAAGGTAATGCTTTGGGGAGATTCAGGAGTAACCGTGCATGACTATGATGAACACATCACTAAATCGATTTTGTTTGAAGATCAGCTTGATTATACTCGTTATCGGATGCACTTCACACGTAGAGAGAGGTCAGTACACACTATTAAAGTATATGATATGCATGACGAGCTTTTGGATGATGAAGACTTTCGTTTAAGATGCGTGTCGTATGCACGGTTTATATTGTGGTATGAAATTCTTCCATGTAATATTGGCAAGAAAAAAAGTAATGGTGGAGTTAGTAAAGAGGAAGACGACAAAGAAGGAGAGATTTGTCCGATTTGCTACGATGAATACCAAGCGGATCAGATGATTGGAACACTGGCATGTCGACATAGTTATCACGAAGGATGCATCAAGACTTGGCTGTCGCGCAAGAACGTATGTCCGATGTGTAGGAATTTTACCAAGTCTCCCAAATTATATAGGACATGTAGTGATGCAGCCAAAGAGCCCAGGTACAGTTTACAAATTCAGAGGCGAAGCACAAGATTGGGACCAAGGCCAACAAAGTTTAAAAGAATATGTGTGAAATCAGATAAATGCTTAACCATTTAGATATAAGCACATGAGTCTTGGAGGGGTGTCCCAATTGTGACGTCGTACAGGACCTCTACTTAAAAGAGGCCATGTTTTTTTTATTAGTTTTGCGTATAAAGTAGCTAGCTAGGTTACATGTATTGTTTTGGTAAGTTTTTCCCTTTACTAGTTTGCAATCTTGATTATTTCCAACATATTGGTGTTCCGGTTTCTACGTATAATCCGTCATCCTTGTAACAACTTTTCGTATTTTCTAATAACATGATAATTGCTATATTCATATTCAACATCAAGATATGAACCCAAACCAAGATTGTTGCAGCTTCTCTTCCACGCCTTCTCAAACTCGCAACAGTACCTGTAACAACTATTTAGGGACAACATGTAGAAAACATTTAGGGACAATGCTTTACATTATCCGAGCTTTATTTCCATTAAGATTTTTTGATTTTATGCATTATAAAAAGTCTCATCTTGTTTGTACTCAATAATCCTGTATAGTTATTTTATTGTTGAGGTGCGCCGTTCCAAAAGATGTGTCGGTTCATGGACAGACGATCTATGTCTCTTCAGTTTGTAACTGCCAAAAGTGGCGGTTTTATTGCTTCTCTGGGGTCCTATTATTCCGGTTGTGATTATCTGTGGGTCGGTTTTGGACCGGTTAGACCCATAATAACTACTATTTAGGGACTAACATGTAGAAAAACATTTTGGGACAATTGCTTTACATTATACGAGTTTATTTCCATTATGATTTTGGTTGGAATACGTGATAAAATCAGATGTACGGAATTCGAATGTTGTGTCATGACTCTCTGGCAATGTTATCTTAGCTCTGTTGGGTTAATCCCTATTGCTGGAATCTTAGTTTGTTATAAACTGTTATTAAAAATAAGTTATTGGTAGTGTTTATATTTACTGATATTCTTGACTGTGCTCTAATCGAAGCAACATGTCTGTTGGACTTTCTACTGAACCATCTCGGCCCATTTGTTTCGTGACTATTCGCTTTGATTTTATATAAAAACACAGTTGTAAACATTATTTTATGTTGACTTATTAATGAACAATACCTGATAAAACAGATGTCGACATCAAAGGTGTCATGACTTCGGCCCTGAGATATCCTTATCTCAAATCATTACTTGAGATTATTGGCCTGACATGATTGCCTTAAATCATTGGCCTAGACTAACTAGTTGACCAAACAACATCGATGTACTATTGTAGGCCTTGAATCATCAACTAAACACATGCGGCGTCAAATCATTGGCCTCGAAAACATCGGTCGGCCAAACATCATTACAATTGTTTCCTCGACCCCTAGCCTTTGCCCATAGACCTCGTCTCAACCCCATTGTCATGGTCCAGCCTACGCGCCCTGGCTTCAGACCTATGTGGCTTGTCCTTAGTCCCATGTAGCCTCGCACCGACCCCAAGCAGCCTAAGCTCGTCCCTAAGTGGCCTCAGCTCGGCCCCAAGTGGCCTAACTTCATGGCTTAACTTGAGCAGCCAATCTCCTTGAGCCTGAAGTCACTGTATTAACTTCATAGGCCTGAATTCAACGGCCTAACTTTATAAACCACCGTCGGTGAATCATTACCGTCTGTGTTCTTGAATCATTTACATGGCCCTAGCTTTACATTGGCATCAACAGTACCCCTTGTTTATCCACGATATTACCCTGGTTTCAATCCCATCAGCATGGCCTTGGACCATCATAAAACCGTGTATGCAAGCACATCCTTCAATCTATATCATATATGCCCATGGAACTAGTTCTCCCTCAACCAAACTCATAAAACAACCCATTACGCAGTTCCTAGCGGTATGATATCATTTCTAGAACACAAGTCAGCCATATAAGTCCAAAACCCAATGGGGCTTTATCTATATGCAGTTGACCAAGTACATCGTATTTTTGTCCTTCGAGCACTAACAGAAATCAAGTGATCATAACTATGTGACGCTCTAATCATATGCATACCCTGCCACAAATTCCCCAAAACAGGCAAACGACACTCTAAAACAGGCCTCAGTCATATGTCATGAGTTTAATGTGTGAGTATGAAGGTTATAATTGTCTAAAAAGAATCTGAACACAACTAGTCTGTGGGCTTATACTAAAAGAGATAGGACAACCACCACCTTGTATACAGGTGCATACTTCAATATCAACCTAGCTACAAATTAACGGGCAACGGCGTTCCTGATAAGCATTTAAAATGCGGTACCTAAGCTGCTTTTTCAAATCCGAAGTCTAAAACGAGTAGGTGTAATCGGATCGAGTTCCTATAAACATTCTCAAAATTATGCCAGAAGGTGAATATGCCAGAGCCAGAAAACAAGTTTCATCAAAGCTCAAAGACACTGATCAACGTACCAATCAATTTGGGGGTCATACCTCGGTCAAACCCCGGTCATACCCGATCCTACCCAGTCATACCCGGTCATATCCGGTCAAACCCAGTCAACCTTGATCGCACACGTCCATAGATCAGCTAAACTCCCAAGACACACATATTACATGTAAAATGATGTAGCCAGCATGAGTAAGCACTTTATCATGCAGTGCATGGGATGCTTATGCAACCTTAAAGTCTAAAAAGAGTCGGTGTAATCATGTCAATTTCCTAGAAACAGGACTCACCACCATACGCAAGTATGCAACGGCCAGAACATACGTTTCAACTACTTAAGTGAGGAAACTGATGAAACGAAGTCGTAACTTTTTGTAATAACAAATAAACTCCTATTTATAAACTTGAACTGTGTAGCATATACCGTCTGCATTATGCAAGTAGCAATCTTACAAGAACGGAACAACTTAAACTATGTACATGACTACTTTTGTCATTCCGCAATACTAAAGAGACCAAGTATGACTACATGTGGAATACGCAGACAGCCAATTTAAGCATTACCTAACGCCTTAGCTGATTTTGCAGCCTAAAATTAGTCGGTGTAATCAGATCAATTCCCTAGAAACAAGCCTCGCTTCCAACATTTCCCAACTCATAAAACATACATCATACTTGTTTCGGCTTATATATATAGGCTTATTTGATTTTGGGCTTAGGTTTCATAAGCTCGCTTTTGTGGCTTATTTTGAAACTTTTCGGCTTTAAAATAAACTTATAAAAGCCGAAAAGTTTCAAAATAAGCCACAAAAGTGAGCTTATTAAACATAAGCCGAATATCAAATAAGCCTATATATAAGCCGAAACAAACACCCCTTTGGGGTTGTTTGTTTAAACATATTTGTGGGCTTATAATGAGCTTGTTTGATTTCGGCTTATAATTCATAAGCTCGAATTTTCCGGCTTATTTTGAGACTTATGGGCTTATATAAGCTTTATTATGATATAATAAAATTATATAAGCCCATAAGTCTCGGAATAAGCGAAGTCTCACAGCTTATGAAACATAAGCTGAAATCAAATAAGGTTAAACAACACGAGCTCCTTCTCTCTCAGACAAGTTAGGGTCGCATATACAAAACTTTATTTTCTATAAGCTTCAACACGATCATGCTAAAGAATTGAATTTATTTTTGGGATCATGTATGTGGAGGCGCCTAACTATTAAGTTTTTTTTTTCTTTAGGCCACCAATTTATTTAAAGTAACTTATAGGCCACCCAATATGTGTTTGTTTTCGTTTATACCAATCCCATTCAATTTCTTGTACAATTGAAGGATAAAGCTAACTTTAACATATCAAAACAATGAAATTAGAAATTCAAACGTAAAACCTTTCCTAATTTATCATAAATCTTTTGGAGTAAATGAAGTTTTCATTGTTTCAAAGACTTTCGAGAAAAAATTATTCAAAGTTGGTATAAATAAAAGCAAACACATAAGTGAGTTGTCTGTAAGTTAGTTTTGATAAATGGGTGACATAAAACAAAAGTTTAATAGTTTGATTGTCGCTCAATACATAATCCTTTTATTTTTCTAGATGGGCCTTGTTGTTTCTTAGTGACCCAAAATATGTCCATTATAAACCTAACAGGGTCAAGCTCCCATAGTTTAATTTGGCCATCTATCCCACTGCAAAATAATTTGGCCAATAAGACAATACCTTTATTAATTTTCTTGAGTTTTTAACGTTGATCTAAAGAAAAAAATTGAATAAAAAACAACCTTACTGAACTATGGAATACAACAAATGTTACTGGTCACTAAAACCGAACCCAAACTCACATACATCATCAAGATAACAAGGATAAAGCATGACCATGTTAAGTTAAGATAACGAAAAGTGGTTACCTTGTAATGAATCGCTCTGTCTTCATGGGCACGAATTCGAGGTGGGTTGGGATGTGGGTCTGCGGCCAATGTGGCTAAGATGTTGTTTCTTTGCCTTGCAAGCATGGCAATCTGCATTCAATTTCAACAAAAGAATATAGTTAAGGCTTTATTGCGCAACACAGGGTAGTATCAATGAACATACCCTCAAATTAACGTGTAATCTACTAAAACAAATAAGTCAGATGGGTAAAACTACATCTTGTTCGTACGAAGTTATACATCCACATATTAGGAACATCGTCAGCGTAAATCAGCGAGTAGATTATAAAAAAGTGGATAAGGTATTGCTTTACCTTAAAGAGGATTCAAGAATAACCATGCATGATCACTATGATGAACACATTAAATCGATTTAGTTTGATGGTGGGTCTGATTATACTCGTTATCGGATACACTTCACAGGTATTAATGTTGGTGATTTTGCGTCACCAATATGATTTAAGTGTAATGGATTGACTTGGTTGACCAATGTGTAATCATGATAAATGTTCAACAAGTCGGGGTTGTGCGTAGTGCACACTTGTATGGTGTTATTATGATTATTATTGACGGGGTCCGGGGGCAGCGCCCCTGGTAGCAGGGTCCAAGGGGCATATATACATATCACAATCTCTGGTTCAGTTTCATAACATCAAAACAAATTCTCGTTTCTAAATATGAGTTTTATCCGATTTAAGATTTCGATAGAACCATCGAAATACTTCGATCTGAAAGTGTTTACACGACTCTCAGATTTCTGTGATCATATTTTTTTTACAACAATTAACACGTCAGTAGACACAATTAGAGCATATAATAGGGTTGGCAAGCTTTTGGATAACGGGGACGCTGGTACAACCTGCGTGACAGTTGCACTGTATATATAATGCGGTATGAAACTCTTCCAGCTATTATTGGCAAGAAAAAGAGTAATGGTGAATAGGAAGACGATGAAGAAGGAGATATTTGTTCGATTTGCTACGATGAATACCAGGGGTGAGCAGAAAAACCGAAATAACCGAAAACCAAAACTGAACCAAACCGAACTAATAACCGAACCGAATTTGCCAAAACCGAACCGAACTACAAATTTGGTTTTCGGGTTGGATATGGGTTTGTCAATCTGAACCGAAAACCGAATATATATAAATATTATATATATATATATATATATATAGTATTATATTCTAGATATATATTATATTATATATCATATATCATATATATATATAATATTCATATATATAAAGATCAATTAAATTTATCTAATAAAAAAAAACACTTTTTATGTTTTGAAATATTTTTTATGCTAAATATCTATGAAATTATTAAAAAAGAATTTTAAAATTGTGTAATTCGGGTTATTCGAGTCAACCGAAAACCAAACCGAATTCAAATTCAGTTTTCGGTTCGGTTTTCGGGTTGACCAAAAAAAATTTTACCGAACTATGCGAACAACCGTATAACGACCAATCACACCCGTTGCTGAACTTCTAGCATCTTGAGACTTGATTACTTGTCCCTTTGGGTGTTAGTGGACTACTTTTCCGTCAAAAATTTATTGGCCTTCACTAACAAAAAACACAAAGTTTAAGAAGAGTGCATTTATTACTGCTTTCTCTTTCTTAATTTTTAGTAGAATGACAGTTTTACCCTTAGATAATTAATTAAAGTATTCTTTAAAGTTTGTAATAATAATTTAAATCAAGGATAATATAGTAATCTTAACCAAATTTCCTATCTTAGTAGTGGACAATTAATTTGGGACTTAAAAAAATAAAAATAGTGATCATTAATATAGGACGAGAAAATATTATTTGTATCATGTATTTATTTATTTAGCATCCATGTATTTAGATACTCTAATCTCGGTTTTTCCCTATCTGTTAGTGATTTGGGCCAATCTCGGTTATTTAGCATCCATGTATTTATATACTCCTAATCTCTACTAGAATGATGAAATACACATACACTTCACCAAAAAAAAGTCGATTTTACCACACTTTTAAATAGTGCGGAAAATATTTTGATTTTATTAACACATATAAATGTGTAAAAAAATAGTTGCATAAATACGTGTGATTAAATTTGAAAAAAGTAAAAGGTTTCTATACTTATATTTGTTGCAAATAAAAGTTCACACTTTTAGGTGTGTAAAAATTCATAATTTGTTCACACTTTCTAGTGTGGACCCCATTTGTAACAACTTCATCTCCTCCGCCCGCATTCTAACAATAAACGGAAGTGCGGAGAATTTGGGTGGAAACAAAATTATTAAAAATAAAAAATAAAAAAAACCAAAAAACATAGGTGGATATCCTATCCCTTATTTATATCCAATCACATATAATGTATATAATTAATTGAGTATTGATATTTATGCCTACAATGTAGACCTAAAATTAGACATAATCCATTCATTTCATGACAAGTGTATTACATTTAGTCTCTCGAATTGAGATCAATGAAGATCTAATATTTATCAAAGATTCAATAGATCAATCATAGCCACCCATTTTTTATTAAATTAAAAAAACGCACTTTCCACCTCTTTTTAAAATTTAAAATATCTTGCAAAAGTTAAATCGTTAAACGACAAAAAATACACCACCGTGACGAGAATTAAATCATCTTTTTAACGAGGGGCACTTTGATATATACTTTCGACGAACTTTTTTTTCGATTTTTTTAGTCACGTCTGAAAAAAATCACTTGTGATTTGTATTATAAAATCACATGTGATTTCACAAAATCGCATGTGATTTCACAAAATCGCATGTGATTTCATAAAATCACATGTGATTTTGTAAAATACAAATCACATGTGATTTTTCAGAATCACATGTGATCTTTCTAGACGTGATTAAAAAATAAAATTAAAAAAAAGTTCGTCGAAAGTATATCAAAGTGCCCCTCGTTAGAAAGATGATTTAATTCTCGTTGCAATGGTATGTTTCATTTTACGTAACGATTAACGGTTTGTGAGATATTAAATTTTAAAAAAGAGGTGAAAAGTGAGTTTTATTTAATTTGATGAAAAAATGGATGGTTGAGATGGAGTCTTGGGATCTATGATAAAAAATGAATCTTTATTGACCTTTTGCCAATATATTACACACTTTTTTAAAGTATGTACAAAAAGGTGTGATGAAATGACCTTTTTTGTAGTGCTTACATGGTATCATAACCTCCGATCCTCTCTGAATTCAACCCTAATATTTTATTTTACCTATTTTCCAGTTTCCACGCCTCCATCATCAGCCAATCTTAAACGTTTATGATCATAAACAAACGACCAATCATTACTCCATATACAAACAAAGAGCCCAAGTACAGTATACAAATTCAGAGGCGAAGCACAAGAGTAAAACGAAGGCCAACAAAGTTGAAAGAACATGTGTGAAATGATATATATATGCTTAACCAGTTAGATATAAGCCAGCTTTTGATATTTTATGAAATGTTATTACAATACATATGTATTGTTTTGATAAGTTTTTCCCTTTACTAGTTTGCAATCTTGAGTATTTTAAAGTTTAGACCTTATATGTTTGGGGTTCACGAATCGTTAATCGGATAAGAGAGACTAGCAATTGAAATATAAGACCCGGAAATCAATTGAGTCATTAGAGTATCGTTTGTTGTTAGGCTTTGTAAATGAGACCAGAAGTTTCGTTATAAGCAACCACCGAAATTCAGTTATTTTTTGTTATATACCAACCATTGTGTTGGCTGGTAAAAGATGTGTCAGTTTGGTTTTTGGCTGGAAAAACTGTTAACACCAATTAGTAAAAATCATTTAGGTTTTGAGGGTCACTCTGCAAGAGGTCGGGCGAGACCCCCTTGGCCCCACGTCTTTATCATGGTATTATCAAGCTAATTATAACGAGTGTGCACTCCGCATCTCATAACCCGTCTTGAGATAAACTTGTATAAGGTAATTGGTTTAAGTAAAACACATTCACCTAAAATAGTTTATAACACTAAAATTATCAACCATCATCCCTCATTTTAGTGTAATCCTTATTTTCACTTAGAAATTCGAAAATAAGGATGTCGCTTAAGATTGAATACTTCAATTCGTATGAATACCCGAAGATAGTATACACATAAGTTACTGTAATACTCTAATATTTATAAACTTGACACTATTATATAGCCACGTGTTCATATCCTTTGATGAGCATATAAAGGCCAAGTCCAAGCTTCTTAAAGCGCCAAAACTTCATGCTCAGTAGGTAGTCATTTTATTCTTCCACAATCACATGCAATTTTTCAAAAGAACTATTAAGAAAGTTGAACTTTTAACTAACATTAACTTCATAACCGAGCTTTGTTAAATGTGCTTCAATCACTAAAATGAGCTTCCACATTGAATTCGGTTCCTAGCGTTAGCTAGAAGGGAAGGGTGCCTCACAGTTAGAGATATTGATATAATTTAATCCAACCTGTATACCTGACTTGTGCGCGAAGTCTCGGGCTAATCCTTTTATCAAGTGATCCATGGAAATCATGTTGGAATGTGGTAGTTGGTTCCGTGGTTTATACGATTAGAGATACGTGAGCCTATTGAGGGCACACACGTTAAACACATAGAATGCGTTTATTTTCTAAATATACTTCACATAATATATTTAAATAGCCGTTATAGTTTATAACTAACTAACGATTATTTAAATATGTAAACCAAGGGACTAAATCGACAATACCTAAACCATTGGGGGCCTTAGGGGGCCCGGCCATATGTGTTTGTGAGAGAGAGGTGTTTGAGTCGGTTTGGGGGAGGGAAAAGGAAAGGAATGGAGGTTTCCTTGTTCTACAAGGACTAAGGTTGGGTGCCTATATAAACACCCACACCCTAGCTCATTCCTCATTCATTCTAAACCTTAAATCTCACCTTAATTGTTTTGGTTTTTATCCTCTTCATTAATCAACCGAAAATCCCCTTACAAAGGGAATTTGATTCTTCCCTTTTTCTTTTATTCGATTTTGGTAAAACCCTAAAGGGTTTCTAAGTGCGATTTATTATCCCATAAGGTTTGAATTCACGTTAAGATCATCAAGGGATTTGGTTTACTAGTTCTGTAGGATCCCGTTAACACTTCATAACACGAATCAATCACGGATCAAGAACTAGAAATGAGAAAGAGATGTGAGTTGTTCTAGAGAGAGAAAGAAGAGAGAGAGAGATGAGAGAAAAAGAGAAAAGATATTTATTAGAAATGAGAAATAAGTGAAAAATATCTATATATACCCCTACACATTTAATGTGACGCGCGTGATATTTAACCAGGACTCGGGCTCGGGTTTTGCTTGGGATTAAACCCGAAATATATACAATATTAGATTAACTATCGAGCCCGATTCCCGATAATATTCTATT
>BQNB010196742.1:0-11266 GCA_026074375.1 Tanacetum coccineum | reverse complement strand
CTTGTGAATTAATATATCACACTATAAAACTATTTTGATACTGCTTTATGCATAACGTTAATTTGACAAAAATGAGCATTGCACCGTTAGTCCTCAATTATACATAGCCTGATCACCATTGTCTAATTCAGGAAGAACCATGCCATGCTGAGAATAGTCACGTTAAATTTTTTGTCAAAATCACTTTTTGACTTATATCTACGAAAAGCAAAGCTTTGTGTGCGTATTCATAAAATGTGTTTTTTACGAGAAACTGAATTAGAAATCATAGTAACTAAGTAGACCTTTACACCACCTTAATACATAGATTCAACATCATCTTAAGCCAAATAAAATGTCGCAAAGTTGAGACGCATCGCTAGTCGCCCTAGGATAATCCGCCAACGAGCTTACTCATCATTATGGAAATTAGTAAATCACCCATTCAAAGTCGGCAAAATGCCATAGAGATTAGTAATGGTAACGCCATCATAGGTATAGATTAGTTATCACCCTAAAAAGACAAGTAGCATAGTTGATGCTCTAAATCAAAAGGAACGAGGAAAGCCGATAAGAGATAAACTTTGGTCATGACGATAAATTTGAACCTACGGCCACAAATCTTGGAATGCTTAAGTTAAATGATTAGGAAGGAGAATGTTAAGAACAAAAATATTCATGGTATAAACAAAGAGTTAAAACCCGTCCCAATGATACTCTCTGTAGTAAGAAAACAAAGTTGATTAACACATTTAAGGAGGATTAAGATAAG
This sequence comes from Tanacetum coccineum, assembly GCA_026074375.1. Lineage (NCBI taxonomy): Eukaryota > Viridiplantae > Streptophyta > Magnoliopsida > Asterales > Asteraceae > Tanacetum > Tanacetum coccineum. Next base: position 10,515 of record BQNB010196742.1, on the reverse strand, counting down.
TATCTGCACCTCTTCACCAACACCACACCGGAAGGCGACTTGAACTGAATTTCGGGACGAAATTCTTTTAACACGGGGAGACTGTGACAATCCACATTTTCAGGTCATTTTACGTCAATAAACTCAAACTATTTACTTTGAACTTTTACTCATTTACTTTTAATTTCAACTGTTAAGTTAAATCGCGTAAACCAAAAATCAACAATTAACATAAACCGGCATTAAACAAATAAAAGTTTACGTCAAAAAAGTGTTATATAATTGTTACGAAGATCATTTATAACTTTTTGTATTTTATTTTTATATGTTACGTAAAACGTTTACGTTTCGCGTTTTAAACTTTCATGCATGCATGTAAACTATACCTCATTTCTACACTTAACCAAATACCCACAATTATACCAAATACCTAAAATTTATATAATTTTGACCCAAAAACACACCATGGCCGGTTGTATAAAGATAAATATACACAAATCAATACCAAGTTGCTTAGATAAATATCATGTGCTAGTTTTGAGCATTTTATTCAAGGTTTTCTTACAAGTTCTATCAATCTTCTTACAAGGCCACTCCTCCATACCAATCTCTTACAAATGCAACCCCTTCTCCTTGAATCATAGATTGTGTAAGATTTTTCTTCCTATATATTTTGACTATAAAAGGAACTAGCAACAAGTCTTTCTCACGTCACTTATCACTTACAAAAAATCAAAAACACTATATTTCTCTCTACTAGAGTTCACGGCTGAAAACATAGCAAAAAACCATTTCATAGTTTCGATTTTCTTGATATTACAAGTATACAAGTGTGATCAAGGGTATTATCTAAGGTGTTCTAAGTTGATTTCCAAGTTAGGGTTTCAATTATAAGCAAGGGTTTTCAGATCTAAGTTAGGGTTTCATAAATCAATATTGGGGTTTTGATAAGGTTTTTGGGTTAAAATCAAAGACTAGGGTTTCTTTTGATCATAATCTTTGTAAGGATTCTACATTACCCTTTTGATTTTCATACACTTTGATTATGTTCTTACATATTTCTCGACTTACTTAATGTATTTATATATATTGGTATGTGCTATTTTACACATACCTTTTACCTTGTAAAACGAACCCAAAAGACCAAAAACATAATAAAAATTGCAAATATATGCTTGTTTTTGTGTTTGTGTATGTGCAGGTACGGATATTAAAGAAATGGACTAAATCAAAGACAAAACGGACAAAACCGGACACGAGAAAGAAAGAACGTGAAAAGCCGAGGCTAAAGTTTGCATTTATCAAGGAAAACCCAAGACAAGAGCCTTAAACCCCAAATACACCAAAACCGTCAAAGAAATAACGCCGTTAGTCCCTAATTCATAAAAGGACTAACGGTCGTTAAATCCTATACAAACAAAACCTAACAACACCCTTTTAAACACTTAACTCCCGTTAACTTTATAAAAATCAATTACCCCAGCCCAAATCCCTTTTCCATCAAAATGGCCCAAGATTAAACCCATGTCAACGTAATAAAAAACCCGGGTCAAACTCCTTGAGTTAAAAAAAAGAAAATGGCGCCAAAGGAGTATTACTGTTTATCTTCACCACAGTTTTAACCAGGGATTAACCAGAGGATGATTTAACCCAACCATGACTGTTAGGGGTCTCAATCACATCACCCCCGCTCCCCTAGTCACACACGGAAAGCATGACTTGTCCACATCACCTGCCACGCTGGCGATCCACACTAACCCGCACAAGATCAAACGGCCAAGATCAAAAGATGAGATGAAATTGAATATTGGATGGTGGGATTTGTTCCTTGGGCTACACTCAACAAACTACACACAGAGAAAGCACACCAAGGCTCCTCAAGGCCTCATCACAGTCCTATAAATAGTGATAGATAGTTAGCTAGAAGTTCGTCCCCAATTTATGCATTAAAATTGGTTTACCAATTTATTTTCATGTAATTTACTATTCAGCACATTTAAATTACCTTGTAATTTCCTTTCAAGTATTGTACTCCTTCAATTTCAATAAATAAAAATTCCAAAAATATTGTCCCATTTCCATTGTTACTGTTTCATTCACACATTTCAATTCACTGTTCCATTCCCTAATTTCTGTCTCATTACCTTCATTGAGATTTGTTAAAGTTTGTTTGAGCTTTGTTGCTTGAAGATTAAAGTTCTTTTGGTTATTGGAAACTTATGGGTTGAATTTGGAATTCGGATCAATAAGCTTGCATAAGCTTGGTATTGGTTGGTTTTTGAAGCTGTTTCAGAAGCAAGGATTAGGGGTGTTAGGATTAGTGTTTAGGTCTACATCAAGTTCTTTGGACCACTTGTAAGCTTTCACTTAAAATTCCAAGTCATTCTTAGCATTTGCTTATTTCAGCTTATAGAAGTGCTTATTTCTGCTTTAATGTGTTTAATATTACTTTTCTAAGTGCTTTATAAATCTGTTTTTGATAGTTTTATATTAGATCTTAGTTTTCATGCTTATGCTTAAAATATGCTAAAATTCCATTAATAGTTGCATAATCTGTTAAAGTAATGTTTAGGCTTAAATGATGGATTAGATTTGCTTACTAGGTTGTGTATAAGAAATTTAAAGTCTGGTATTAAGAGTTTATGATTTGAAATTTTGTTTTAAAAGCTTAATTTGTCAAAACAGTAAATAGAGTTTTTTTAGTAATCTAGCTCCTTGCTAGTTTTTGTTTCTAATAAAATCGCCGTTCCAAAATAAAAAATAAAAAAAAAATAGAGTTTTAGATCTTAGTTTTAAATCATCTTAGGATAATATTAGATCAAGTTGTAACCAGTTTAAATCAAGTTTAAAAGAGCTTATATGATTTCAAAAGTAATTTGAGCTTACTGAGTTGATTTATGGATTTTTAGTGGCATAATCTTAGAGAATAAGCTTTAAGTTGATTTGGTGATAGTTTTGAGTTCATTTAGTATTACACTTCAAGTATTATATCTGGTCATTTGAATTTATACACTGCCTCAAGGTTTTACCAAATTCAAGTTAAGTCTGCTAAGTGAAAATTACAAACAGGCCAAAGTAGTGTTTTCAGTTTAATTTTTCATAACCTTAGTTTATTTCAAAATTTGTTTTCAGTAGCTTTTAGGTCAAGTTATAAAGTGGTATAAGCTAGATTCTCATAAGGTTCCATTTGCTTATCTTAAATTAAGCTCAAAGTTGGCTATGTGTCTGTTTGGTTTTCAGTTTTAAGTAAAAGTGCTAAATTGAATTTTTTAGCTTATTGGTCTTTTCAGCTTATTGTTTGCTCTTTTTGCTTATTTCTTGCTCAGTTGCGTGTATTAGGATAGCTTAAGGATAGAAGTAGCTTTTTGTTCTTAAGATTGAGCTTAATTAGCTTCTTTGTTTCATTAGTATAAGTAATAAGTTTAAAAAGAGTCTAAGTGTTACTGTCATTGTATTAAGCTAATTTCCAGCTTATTTTCTAGTTTTCAGCAAAGTTGTTTTCACAAAAAATGTTCATATTAAGTTGTTTTTCAAGTTTGCTTTTCAAAGTTTTTGCAAAAATAAAAAAAAGGAAGAGAGGAAGTCAGGGGTGAGCAAGGCTCGAACCCTGGACCTCTACCCTCCTCAACCTTTATAAACGTCCCACAAACACACACACTTTCCAACTGCGCCCTTGGGTCTTTTGCAAACTAACTCTCACTTAGTTTTCTTTTATACACATTTTTCTTTTCTATTTTCTAATTTAAGTCGTAGCTTATTACTGGCTTATTAGAGCTTATTGTTTAAGCAATGTATTTTTATAAAATTACCCTTTTAATTTTACGCCTTTAGTAATTTTTCTAGATTTTTAGAATTACATTAACTATTTTTAATCATTTTTCTTTATTAAAAACTTTAAAAATTCATAAAAAATAGAAAAATAATCAAAAAAAATTTCTTTTTTATAAAATTTTCTTTTATTATATTTTAGGCTTAGGTTTGAAATTTACTTCCGTAGGGTTAATATATTGAAATTTCAGTTTTTAAAGAGCGGGATTTCGTTCCCGTTCTCGTTTTCTTCGTTTTTAAGCTTAAAGTACCCTCGTTTTAGAATTTCCTTAGCCTTTTCTTTTTAAATAGTCAAATAGGATTAGAAAAAGTTTAGAAAATCATTTAGGGTTTAATTTTAGTTCAATTGCTTAATTGTCGCGTTTTCTTTAATTCCCGTTTACGTTTTAATGCTTACGTGTTTAATTTTCATTTCTTGTTTACTTGTTTTCGTGCATTTATCTACTTGTCATTTATATTTAGTAGGATTTAGAAAACCCAAATCAAAAATCTTTAAAACCATTCAAAACGCGCGATCACGGACTTAACCGATTTTCAATTCACGCTTCGTCGAGGGAAAACGACCCGGGAGGTTTTTGAGACAACTTTGGTTAAAAGTTTGTTTCTAGAACCCGACGGAAAATACTTACTATACTATTATTTGATATAATCCTTATATACTATATATATTTACGTATAGCGTATTCGGAGACGTATCAAATTTTTGGCGCCGCTGCCGGGGAAGTGTGTTACGATTATCGTGTTTCGTTCGAAGATTAGTGTTTTTGAAGAACCTTCCTCGTGAAGTTATTTTCCGTTTGTGAATATTTTACACTTCTATTTTCTTTTATTTTAATATTAAAAATAACCATTTGTTAATCGTTGTTACGGCTCACCTTTAGATTACGTGCTATAAGGAAAGTTTAAGGCGGGTTTGATCAACATCACCCAAAAGGAGAAGGGTTATTCTAAATAGCGCCTCGCGCTTACCAACTCCTCCGCTTTCTTGTACGTATTTTTAGAGAGCTACCGTGCACGTTTAATTTTCAATAACCATACATTTGACAAATCTTGTATCCACACTACTTCTCCGAAACGTCACTAATTGTTCAAATACTTTTCGTGATACTGTGGGCTATATGTCAAATATCGGGGTGTTACTACAATACACTCTTTTGATCCTACATTTACATTTACATAAATCTATGAACTCATCAACTTTATGTTGACACTTTTAAGCATGTATTTCTCAGGTGAATAGGGCGCTTGACATAACTGATGTGCATTGGAGTCTAAATTTTACAAAGATTACATTCATGGATTTCTACATACATTCAAACAAACAAATCTCGTTGTATTATTTTCAGTCTTTCATTTTGATGCAACTTTGAGACAAATGTTATAACAAGTTCAATTTCAATTAAATCTACGAGATTACTTTTCGAACTACACATTTAGAGGTCGTTCTCTTATATCTTGTGCAATATATTCATGAAGTAACACTCCCGGACATAACCCATTTTCGGAGTGTTACAGCAAAGACCCTAAATTTTTAAAATGTTTCCGAAAAGCCATGGTTGTAACATGTCCACCTCAGCGTTGATGTGTCATATAATACACGAAAAATGGTGACATGGCACTAGTGATATGGAATGAGCGATGAGATGGCCTTGGTGACGTGTCGTAACTTGTCCCATATATAAGTAAAAGATTTTTGAATTGAGATTTTAATGATATTAAAGATACGGGTGAATTGATTTTGTATTGTTACTAAAAATAGTTTTGAATTGGGGAGAAAGTTTAGGGATTTGGTTTATAGAATTGATCTTGTATTGTTACTCAAAATATTAAAGATAAATGTTTTTAAAAGATTAAATGTCTTAGCATAAAACCACATTTTAGGAAACAAATTGAATAATATCAAATCTTCTTGTGAAAGTAATGAATCAATCAAAAAGATTTTGAATTCGTGATTTAATTTAGGAAACGGTTATTGATAAGATCGAATTGTTTCCGGAATGGTAGAGGGAGTTAATGAAATTGATATGGTGATTGTGTTTGACTGGATTCAAATTAGTCAAAAGATAAGCTTGAATAATGATGAATTTTTTAAGCATGACATACTTGTTTTTGACTTTTCTGTCACAACCATTAGTCTGGTCCAGTGGTTGAGACGCCTGTTTCTGGATCACCAGACCAAGGTTCGATTCTGGCAAAGACCCTAAATTTTAAAAAAAAATTCAGAAAGCCATGGTTGTAACATGTCCACCTCAGCGTTGATGTGTCATATAATACACCAAAAATGGTGACATGGCATTAGTGACATGAAATGGGCGATGACATGGCTTTGGTGACGTGTCGTAACTTGTCCCATATATAAGTAAAAGATTTTAAATTTGTGGAATAAGTAGTTATACAATTTTTTTAATAGAGTTAAGTTTAGGGATGTCAAAAGAACCCGAATCCAATGGGGAAATTTGAAACCCGAACTTTTTGAGGCGAAGCGGGGCGAGGCATGCTTATCGGATTACAGGGCGGGTTTTGGGGCAGTAAAGGGGATTTTTATCAGGTTCGGGTGGGGACGGGGGACAAGATCCCCAACCCGCCCCGCCTCAAAACTATATATACACATAGATCTATTATATTCATATATTGTTATGTTAGTATTTACGTAATAAAAATGTTAGTATTTACGTAATAAAACCAATATTATCAATATTTTGTAGTATTGTATCTTTGCAAGATTGTATGTTGAGATTAGGAAAAAATTCTGTTGTGTAATATTTTGAAAAGAAGTTTTGATTTTTTTAACGTGGTTATCATTATTTATTATTTATGTTTAATTTATTGAAAATTTATAAAGGCTACTAAATAATATATTATTAGTGGGTTGTTGATTCTTCATAGTTCATATTAGTGCATTTAATCACATTTGTCAAAATATGGCGTAAAAATAATAATAAACAAAGAACAACATGTATTTAGTGGAGCATTGCGCTTGTAAAGACGCCCCGATAAGATCCCCAACGGGGATTGGAGCGGGTTTGGGGGAGCATCTCGTCCCAATGGAGCGTCTGGATAAGATCTTTATTGGGGATCAGGACGGGTTTGGGGCGTGGTTTGGCTAATCGAGTTTTGAGGTATGGAGGTACCGCCCCAGCCCATACACCCTCCATATGCCATTCCTAGCTAGTTCATAAATAGCCCATAAACTTTTCACGTATTCATACTTCGATAGATGAATTACCAAAATTACTATATTGCTCAATGAACTCAATATATTGTTCATTACACTTAATATCGTCACATTTCTTAACCTACTATCTTAATGAACCGGTAAAAATAATCCATGTCTATTTTTAAAAATATTTTTATGTATTAGGTGGAGATCCAACATATGTCATGTGATCAAAACATTTATTGGTTAACCTACAACATACTTTTAGCCCAGGAAAAAGTTACTTACTTTTCCCCAAGAAAAGATTAATCAAACATTTTAAATTTGGTATGATTTCTGTGTAACCTACAACTTACTTTTTGCCCCCAAGAAAAAAGTAATAAAACATTTAAAAATCACTGATTTTTAAAAAAAATAATCCATATTAGTTCGTGTTTTAAAAGTCGAAGCACGTAACTTATGTATGTAGCGTTGATTATGATTTCTTGGACACTATACTTGATGAGTACACTAACGTGACATTTTGTTAAAAAAAATAACTTCGGTTAATTTGTTAGTCGGCTGAACCTTATGGTTTGATCTAGATCACCTGAAACACCTCTTTGTCCCTCAATCCCGTTGGACCGGTTTCCCCTTTGACTCGAAGTTCTTGTATACTTTAAAACACACCTTTGGACCATTAATCTCGTATTCTCGTGTGACCTAATTCTTTAATAAGTAATTAATTAGTTACTCGATGTCATCCATTGAGTTGTTAGAGATAAAAAATATTAGTGATTTTATAAATAAGTAACATTTAATTAATTAATAAACGCATCGGATAAATCACATATCAATGGATCTATATAGCTATATGATTAATCGAATGAAACCAAAATAACGGTATACCTTTGTAGCGTGACAACGTAGGATCGTAAGGAGACTTTCACCACAACCTGATCTACCCTAGAAACCTAAGTGATCAAAAGGATATCATCTCTATGTAGACACATACTACACGTCAATGTATACCACTTTGATGCTAGTCCGATAACCCGTAACCATTCAACCAATGTATATTATAAACCATCAAATGGTTAATAGTACTAGTAGGGTACCCGCGCATTGCGGCGGCGGGTATCCTGTAATATAATTTTTGGCGAAAAATATCGAGAACTGCGAGAACAAATCTTAGCCATCTATTTTTTTGATCAAGGTTTAAAATGACGTGTGCCTGAATCTAAGATTTAACAAAGTAAAACATTAGGGAAACTTTTGAAAAAGTCGGAGGGCATTTTAGAGATTACAAGTTACCTATTTTAAAAAATATTCTTATTAACATGATATAAGTTTGAGATCTGAGAATCAGTCATTGTAAAAAACCTACGCGTCTCCTCCTTTCTCTCGCAGCCGCCGCTCGTTGGATAAAAGAAACACATACCGTTAATAAATCCAACACACTGATTTTAAAAATCACTAATAAGGGCTATGGAGATTGATCCCGTAAACAACGAAGATCTTTTCAACACTGCTGAAAACAGCGTCGCTACTTCACGTCTTTGACGATGACGAAAGATCATTACTTTACGTCGCTGATGATGACGGAACGATGATTGAAGATCGTTACTTCACGTCACTAATAATGGGTATGGAGATCGATCCGTAACGATGACGAAAGATGTTTAATTCACTTCGTTGTTTCTTGAGTTCGTACAAAGGTAATAATTAGATATTGTCAAGGTAAGTTTCTTTGTAATTAAGAATGTTAATTGACTTGGTGAGTCTTTCATCAGGATTAGTTTATTTTTTGTAGCTTAAATATTAATGTTTTATTAATTTTGTGTAAGATGCTCAAGTTCAAGTTGACCCTTTATTAGTTTCAACGAAGTCATAAGCTAAAATCGAAGCTAGTTCATGCTAATTAAAAAGGTTTAGATAATTAAACTACAACGTTACAGTTGATTAACATAACAGTTGAGTAGTTGATTAATTGGATAGTTACATGGGTGTTTCGGCAGGTCTAGGTTATGTCGGGCTTTCTTAGTTTTGGACCGAACCGACTCGAGATCGAAAAGTGCAAAATACTTACCGAGATGAGACCGGACCGATGTATGCATGATTTTATTAGTATTATGCTTTTCTATGGTTGTACAATGTGTATATATCATTGTACATTTATGTAATGTGGTGTTTTTATAGGAGTATTAATTAATTAATTATGTTTTTATGTTTTAATTGTGAGGTTTTAATTAAGTTTGTATGGGTTGTATAATATGCATAGATGTGGTAACATTGTTATATTAATTATGTTTGTATGTTTTAAGTGTCTGATTATGTTTGTATGAGTTGTATACTATGTTTAATAGTGTGTAAGTTAAAAATTCAATATTTCTTAAATTAGAAGGCAATCATGCTTTATAAGTAGTATAGATATAGATAAAACAAAATATCAAGACCAAATCTTGTATATTTGGTTCTTCTTTTTTTACGGCAGAAAACAAGAAGGAGGGCAAACAATATGGAGATAATTGTATATTATACTTTTATTAGCTATTTTTTAATATATATTGATTAGGTTTTTTACTAAATCAAATATATTGTTTTTAAAAACAAAAACCTATCCCCTTGTTTCCTCCTCTCTAAGGCCGGCCACTAGAGGGCCCCAAATGGGCTTGCCCATGAGCTTGGTTCAATCCAATAACTAAGTACTAGCTTAGTAATTAGAAGTCCGTTGTTGATCTCGAGTTACATAGGTTATACATATACCGTAAATACAATGGATACGATGACAAAAGATCCATGTAGAACAATATCTAATTAAAGAACAATCCCTTCAATCTCAACCATCTATTTTATTTGCATCTAATGGTTTAGATTAAATCATGCGTTAATTTAATTAAAAAACCCACTTTCATCCTATTTTTTAAAATTAAAATATCTCTCAAATCGTTAATCGTTACGTAAATTTGATTATACCATCGCGAAGAGAATTAAATTATTTTTCTATAGACGGGCACAATTATATACTTTCGACAAAAAAATTTAAATTTCCGCCCAAAAAAAATCACACGTGATTCGAAAAATCACATGTGATTTATTACTTTAAAAATCACACGTAAATTTGTAAATTCACATGCGATTTATGAATTTATGAAATCACACGTGATTTATTACTTTAAAAATCATAAGTGAATTTGTGAAATCACATGCGATTTATGAAATAGCACGTGATTTTTATAAACTACAAATCACAAGTGATTTTACAAATCACGTGTAATTTTTCTTGGCGGAATTTTAACACTAAAAAGTAGTCAAAAGTATATAAAATGACCGTCTACTGAAAGATAAAATATTCTCGTCGTTAATTTAAAAATCACATGTGATTTCATAAAACTATATGTGATTTTGTGAAATCACACATGATTTATGATATCACACATGATTTTTTTTAAATTACGTGTTTGATACTTTTAATTTTCTTGAATCTGAGGCGGTAGAGATACTCAACATAGTCTAATGGGTTATGAATAACAATGTTATGAAACTCAAATCCACAAATGTAGTTTTCAAAA
>BQNB010196740.1:0-11266 GCA_026074375.1 Tanacetum coccineum | reverse complement strand
AGGGTGATAACAAATTTGTACTTATGATGGCGTCGCAACTATTAAGTCCCATGGTATTACGTCGACATTGAATGGGTGATTTAGTATATTCCTTAATGGCGGGTAAACTTGTTAGTGGATTGTCCTAGGGTGACTAGTGATGCGTCTTGACTTTTCAACATGGGATTTGGTGTAAGATGATGCTAACTTTATGTGGTAAGGTGGTGTAAAGGTCTACTTAACTACTTTGATTACTAATTCAGTTTTCCATGACAAACACGTTTTATGGATACACACATAAAATTTTGCTTTTCGAGGATATATGTAGAAAATTGGTTTTGACAAAAGTTTTAAGGTGACTACTACCAGCATGGCATGGTTCTTCCTGAATTAGACATAGGTGATCAGGCTATGTATAATTAAGGACTAACGATGAAGTGCTCAATTTCATCAAACAAATGTTATGCATAAAGCAGTACCAAAATAGTTTTATAGTGTGATAAATTAATTCACAAAATAGAAACAAGGTAGTTTATAGGATGACAACAAAATGGTTTGTGAGATAAACGTAAGATGGTTTATAAGACAATAGCTAAGTAGCTCATAGGGTGATAGTAAAATAATTGAAAACAAAATAGTTCCATAAAGTAAAAACTAAATGATCTGTAAGATAATAGTAACGTGGTTTTTAAGATGATAGCAAAATAGTATATAAGATATCAAGACGATAGTTCATAAGATGGTGGAAAGAAAATTGTAAAAATGATAGTAACTTAGTTTATAGAATAATGCCGAAATAGTTTATATATGGTAATTTAGTTTACAAAACAATAGTTGAGTAGTTAATAAGTGATGGTAAATTGGTTTAAAAGAAAATAGCGAATCTGTTTATTTATGAGATGGAAGCAACTTAGTTCGTAAAATGATAGCGAGTTATTTTATGTATGATAGTAAATTAGTTTATGAAATACTAGTGAAATAGTTTATAAGTGTTAGCAAAATTTTCATAAGGTGATGGTAAAACAGTTCTTCATGGAAATAATAAAATAGGTTATTAGGTAATAGCAAAATAGTTTATATGATGGTAAGAACATAGTTTATAAGGTGGGATTTTACTAGATGATAGTAAAATAGTTTATAAAATGAGAGTTTATTACCCGGTAGTAAGTGTTAATAATAAGATATCACTAACAAAGGACATGATCTAGAGGTCGGGGAGGATAAAATAAATGCTTAGCCATATTATTAGAGAGATAAAGTAGAGAGAAGATGTGTGTGTCTAGAGGGAGAAATGAGAGCACACACACTTTACAAAATGAATCCTCACCCCTCCATGGAAGTATGGAGGGGGTATTTATAGTCCAAACACAACTAAACTATCCTAAATAGTCTAATCTAGTCCCTGCGTGTTTGACTATTAATGAACTAATTTCGTGTAAGTCAACATATTTTAAGGCTAACAATCTTCCCTCAATATGTGGACGTACGAAATTACTTACAATGTTCCTATCAAGTATAATTATAATAAAATAAAGTCTTCCAAAGCACTTCCAAAGCTGAAGATGTCTTCTGAGTTCTCCTTGTCTTGAAACTTGTACTCCAGCTTGGATCTTCATTGTGTTTTCTTGTTCTGGAACCATTGTAGTATGCATGAATTGGATTAACTTCCCCCATTCATGCAGCATGTCTTGAAAAGCTTTCTTCATAGACTCCTTTTTGGCGAAGTTTCTGAATCAGCTTCCCCCCAAACCAACATCCCTATCTTGAGCAGATTCTCAGTGGGTTTTATTAAGCATATAAGATCTTGATTGATGACTAGTGTGTGTAGATCAAGGTGTAATTGGTGTGTGGGTTTAGAGAGAGAATTTCTTAACAATTTTTCTCATTTTATATTGATACAATGTACTTGGGTGTGGAGAATTACATCATTGTGGTGGCCTAATACCTTATTTATACTTAGAGATTTTAACTAAGTATACTATAAATCACAATAGTAGTCCTGCAGTATTTCTTCTATGCACATTGATCCTAATCTATGTGTATTATATTTATTACATCAATGTGGGAATTTATCTTTTAATTCCATAATCTCCCCCTATGTATCTGATAGGTAGATTTCGGAATCTTTTCTTGTGTAGCTCGAAACGCTGAGAATCTGCGTTGAAAGTTGAGGACGACCTTTTAGCCATATCTCCTATACAAAATTTTCTCACCCCTATTGATTCGGTTCGTTTTCTTTATCTATGAAGGTATCAACTCTACACTCGAACTCAAAATCAGCATTCTAAAAAGCTAACTTGATCTTCTTTTTACAACTCTGATGCTTTAATAGCTATGTATTTAAATATTTATCTTTGAACTTGATCTTGAAAATAGATTTCAATCACATAATGTTGCTGATGAAAGATTTTGAACACGATGATATTGATTGAGCATTGCTTTGTAGAAGACTTGAACACTTGTCTTTATCCTTAAATCTTCATACTCTTTTAACTCCCCCTTAATCACATATCCATCTCTTGAATATTGAAGTAGTAATCTTGATTATGAAGACTTTTTCTTGAATGAATTGTTGTTGAAGACGATGGTGATTTTGTTGAAGTATTCTCATGCAAATGTTGAACCGGCTATCTTGATTGATCTTTAAGCTTGATGAAACACTACAGCTTATTCTAAACATTTGATTATATAACCTCAAAACATATCAATAAGAAAAGAAAATTTAACAAAATAACTCTCATTCTGTTTTTGCTTTCTCTCTTTTCTTTTAATCCTCACCAACAATATATACATTTTCTCATTCTTTTTTTTTGTTTTTGCTTTCTCTCATATCTTTTATCCTCACCAATCATAAGATTAAATAATATCTCTCTGATCAGACTACTTATACAATGATTTCCTTAAAAGTCTATTTCATTTTTGCCATCTATCATTGATTTGTCCCATATATTCTTGCTTATATCTTCTCCATTTTCATATACTTAAATTGACCTTATACTTTCTCCCCAAATATACTTATATCTTTACCTCTCTTATATTTGGCCAATACTAAGCTTATATTTTCTCCCCCTCATGATGATTATGATCCATCGTGAGCATCATGATCATATAAGATTCTAAAATAAGCTCTAGGTAGAAGAATATCCTTTGAAATCCAAGAAATTAAAATCAAAATCACTATTTTCTCTCTAAGAATCATCATTTTTTACCTTTAAACAAACTACTCTCTCAAAAATAACCCATAGCTTCCTCAAACCAAGAACTTGATTGCTATCATTCCCGTGAAGGTTGAAAGATAACTTTTGTCGTTATAAGATTTGTTGAAGATGGTATGCTTGTAAAAGGTAGAGATGTTGTTGTTGTATGTTGTAGAAGATGAAATGGAAAATTATCAGAGTAAGAACCATCTTCCACATTAACCATGAAGTTCATACATCACAAGATCATTCTTTGAAAATTCCCGATGAATGTTATTTTAAAAAGTATGATCAAATCAATATCTCGATGATAAGGATGCGGAAATATGATCATGAAATCCAAATAAGCATTGATCTCGTGAACTTAGTGTTATGTTACACTGGGAAAACAATAACCCACTAGGATCACAAAGATTTACTAGTTAAAACACTTATTTGAATCATTAAGCAATCATTTCCAAATGAGTGGCATACGTTCAGTGTTGGCATGACGTTAGCACTGGTAGGATTTCCATTCAATCATCGTGAATACTATTTGATAGTATCACTTCAGAATGTTCCGGCATTGTCACATAGACATGCAATGTCACAAAGACATATATCATTATACCTTTTTTATTATTGATGTTTAATACAAATGTACTTTTGTGTCCTAAAGATATTTCATTGAATATCAAATTGGCTCTAGACTCTTGTGCACTTTTAGTAAGCAAGGACTGGAGCAGAATGTCCTTTATTCAATACCAACATTCTCAGAATGAGAAGTTGATAGATTAAGCTTTAAAGTCTTGTGAGAATGAAACAAATACTTTTTGAGAAAGTATTTAAGTGCGGAAGGGGTTGTGCATTTGCATCACTGGGTCCATGATGTCTACTTCAATACCAGAAATCAACGAATGAAATCCGATAGCATATGAGTTGACCCAGTTTCTATCCTAGTGTAGGAGAAACACCCATCTTCTTTTCCATAAGCCTTTCACTTTTCAACTCCGACATTTGTCTTTGCTTATCATTCGATTCTTCTTCATCATATTCTTGTCACTTTTGACAACTTTATCATTTTCGTTCATTCTTTTGCATTCAAAGCTTTATCTCTTAAGCCCTTTTGGCATTCAAAACATGTTGATTTGCACCTCAAACTCCATCACCTAGACATAACTTTCCTAAATTGGAAGGAAGACTCCGGGGTAGATCAATTCTGTTTCTAGATGATTTATAGGATTATTTTGAGAGTAACTAAATCACACCGTGCAACTTAATTAACATACGCCAAGATAATTCCTTTAGAAAGAATGTATGTGAAAACCATGATGAAAATTAGAAAATGTATCATGAGATTTTGATAATATCAAGTAAATGTAGAACAATCACTCTGTTTGTTTTTGTATGCAGTGGCATTTCTTTTCTTGCATACTTTTCTCTTTTTCTTTTCATATGCTGTTTTTGCTTTTGAAGTACATGACATATACTTTTATTTTTTCAAGTATACGATTTCTCAATTCTCTCTTTCTATTTTTCACTCACAAATCTCTCTTTTTATTTTTCATCATTCTCACTAACATCCTATGAAGAAGAAAATTCTTGATCTTTAACAGTTTTCAATCATTATAAAGACACTTCCCTTTAACATATGCGAGAAACATTTTACATTAAACAACGCAAAAAATATGAATATGTTAAGATGAAATGTAAACAATTTACCATTTCCTTAACTTTCTGAAAACTTTTCTTCAAAAAATTGTAGGACATCTCCCCCTCCTGAAACATACAGCATCTTCATTAAACCTTTATGGGAGTCTCCTTTTTGCAACTTCTGAGTCCTTTTATTTCATTTAAGACACTTTTCCACTTTTAAACTACTTTCACTTAAACAAGTTTTAATCGATTAGAGACTATTTTTTTAAATTGATTTTTCTTCTTTAATTACCACAACTTTTTACAAATCGAATTGATTGTAGCTCACCAAATTGAGATCTATTGGACTTTTTTAACAACTTGATTTTATATTTTAAGTTACCACATAAAGATTTTGAAAATATGTGTTGGGTTTAGTTTCTGAGCCCTTCAGTCTTTTAGTAGATTTAAACATAAAATCCTCTAAGTTACTCAAGCTGAAGTAGTTCAGTTTGAGATGCTGAAGTTCCTTCAGCATCAGCTCTTCAGGTCCTTAGAAGATTAGGAAGTATCTTCACTTAGTGTTGCAGCGGTACAGAAACTGAGAAGGCCCTGGTTGGAGGCTCAGTTAGCTTGGTTTGACAATTCCAAGTGTACGTTTAGTTTTATTATCTTACCAGAAGCTGAAACACAAGTTTCACTTCTAGCAGGTTTACAAGGCGGGAAAAAGATTGCTTTATGCCAATTCCAAGCTGAACGTAGTATATCTCCTTAGAAGATTGTACTTGGTACTCTAAAGCATGTCAATATTTAATGTTATCTCAACCATCATATACGTGTGTGACTCGCGTACTAGGTTACTTGTAAACCCTAAATCTCCTTGCTTATAAAAGGAAAGAGATTCTCAGAGTAAATGCTATCTCTTCAAATTATATTGGGAAATCACATTGAAATAGTTCATTTAACTCTCAAACAAATCTGATCGTACCATAAAGCTGAAGCTTTTGTTTTGCGTAATAACAAGTTTGTTTTCTTAAACTCTTATACATAGGTTAAGAGTTTAAGTTCGAAGGAGATAAAACCTCCAATTTGTCATTCAACAACCTTGCTAGTCCGAAAGCAAGGTGTGTCTAGAATTCGTTATTTGTTTCTAATAAAAGGTCTATACGTTGAAAAGTACTTTTGTGTGTTTTAAACTTGTTTTTTATATTGTTTATATATATTTGTTTAACTCACTTTGTTGTATGGATATGATTTGTTTAAAGTTAATTAACCTTTTATCAGAGTTACAAGGGAACAAAAGTGGTATTAGAGCCTTTTGGTTTTATAAAATCCCTTTTAAAGGGAGATATATAAGCTCAAGATTTTAAAAATAAGATCACATCCTTATATGGAAGCAGTAGAAAGTCCACGACTCTTGAATATATGGGTGGCCAGTTAAATGTTGCTCCTGTTACTAGAGGTGGAAAATTTTACCAATTGGAAAAAGAGGTTCTTATGCCACATTATTGGTATTGAACCTTATCATCAAAAATGGTCCTTTTATCCCCATGACAGCTGGTCAAAGGAAGCCAAAGTATCCATGGACTAGAAGATGAGAAAAGGCTACTACTCTAGATCAGCGACTCTAAAGTCTCATTATGCCAGTTCTTCTAGTGCCAAATGAACTCTGTCATAAATGTTTAATAGCTAATCAACATGTTGGATGACTGATATGTATCATGAGGGCACTCTGATGTGAAAGAAGGTAGGGCCATGGACCTGAAAATTGTGATATAAACACCTTTAAATTAAAAAAGGTGAATCTCTAAAACAAACTTTCACCAGATTTAAAGGCTTTGATGAAATGTGTAAGTAAATGATGCATCAAAACTTTCAAAGCTTGAAATAAATACTGGTTTTATAATGGGTTACCAAAGAAGTGGTAATTTCTGCCAAAGTCTTCTGAAAACAAAATCATTTGAAGATTCTGAGCTGGCTTCTTCTATTTGGTAAATCATTATGAAGAAAACCTTCATAGACATACATTTATAAGCTGAAAATAATAAATCTTTGTCTCTGTAACACATCTTTCACTGCTTTATTATTTCCTTATTCGTTCCAGGACTTTCAAGATAGTCCTGATGATGAAGAGGATACAAGAATCAGTTAGGAGTATCTGAATGATCTTGAGAAAGAATACCAAGAAAGAGCTCTTTTAGCAAAATCTAAAAGATTCTTCAAGAAAGGTACTCAAAGGTTCAGTGGGCAAGCACTGAGCAAATTGAATGTCACAAATGTGGCAAGAAGGGTCACTTTGCAAGAGACTGCTGGTCAAAAACTTCAGTCCCCACATATCAGTCACCCTTTTAACCAAAACCTCTCAGTTCTTCATGGTACAAACCTGAACTAAGACCTACCTCAAGACTTTGAAGCCAAATATAACAAAGTCAAGGCTAAACTGGCTCTCCTGAGTTCAAGCTCTTCAGCCTCTAATGCCTCTTCATGGTAAAGAACAAAGGTCTTATCGTTGAAGCCTATGAATGGGATAAAGAAGAAGTGTCATCAGATGACAATGAAATGGTGGAAGTAAAAGTACTCATGGCACTAGCTGAAGAAAATGATGTTGTCAGCAAAGAAGGTGCCAGAAATGGTGAATGGGTAAAGATCTCTATGAGAAAGGTACACACTCTTCTTGAAATAGAAGATAATGATGATAGAAAAGTCTGTCTAGATTATTTGTGTATTGATCTTAACTATGTTGAAGAACAAAGAAGTAACCTTTTGTCAAAACATAGAAATCTTGTTCATGAACTGAATGCTTGCAAAAAATAGCTTTTTAGTTATTAAAACAAGCAAAACTTGATTTTCTTACCATGCAGCATGTAAACACTGAAATTCTCAAAGAGAATAAAAACTTAAGAACTGAACTAAAAAAGCTAAAAGCAATCACTGAAACATGGTTAACAGTTCTAACAAAGTAAATCAGTGTATCAGTGAACAAATCCCCTCAAAAGAAGAGAATTCTAGGAGTTGATCAACTCACTGAAGATCCCTCTAGTTCAGGGCAAAAAGACCTAGTCTTTGTAAAATCTTCAGTTGATGACACAAAAGTGACCATACCTGGTGTTGAAAGACCCTGGTTGTTCGAAGCTGAAAGTTTTATTTGGCCAAATCATGATACTGGTAGGATACTCCCATCTGAGTCACAAAGAAACACAACTGATCCTTCAGTTGTTGTCACTGACTCTTCAACGACTGATTATGATTCAGCAGATGAATCTTCAGTCTGTAGCACCCCTCTTCCTCCACTGAAGAAGTTGGATGGTGTTGAACCTATTTCTGAACCAAAGACTATTAAATCAATTTTGAGGTCAAAATCCATCACTCAAAATGAGACTTTTAAAAGGTTTCATAATAATGAACCATACCATCAGACTCCTGCTAAGGGTAACAAAAGTCTTCAGCTTGTCAAAGTTCACTCATCTCATGTGGTAACTAAAGAGTGTAAAAATCGAAGTTGATTCGTCTTAGCTATTAGTAATGAAAGAACTTAACGTCTAATATTACAAGTTAGAAAAATCAGGTCATTACATCCAGATAATCAATCACATCATACACTCAAAAACAAATACAATAACACAATTCAAAAAGAGTTGTGAGCTGTATAGTCTAAACAATCATCTAACTGAAAATTGTTATAAGGTTCTATTTTGCAAATAGTGTGAGAAAACTGATCACAGAACGTTAGATCATGTTGAATACATGTCTCGGCATCTCAAAAGTCTTGGTAGTTAGTCTTCAAGACCTAACATCCCAAGACCATCAAAACGCTTCTTTCCACCTTGCATTCACTGTGGTGGTATAGATTATTTATCCAATGAATGTTTATACTATCCCATATGTAAGTTATATGAAAGTTATGATAATGACGCAAATGGTCATAACAGGATCATCTCTCTAGAAAGAGAGATCAATCTAAGAAATCCTTAACATGCTTTCAAGAAATGTGAAGCTTGTGGTAGTCCAAATCATACCACAACTGATACATTGAATGGTTCAAAAAAGGTGAAGCACTTCAAGCCAAAAAGGCTGAAGCTCTAAAATCAACTAGAGCTGAATTATCAGATGCTAACAAATCTAAGACTCCCACTAAAAGGTAGGTTTCTATGCAAAACTAACCAGTTGAACGTATTTGTGTAGTGTGACATCAGGAAGCCCATCTAGTACCTAGACACGTGATGCTACGGCATATGGACTAGTTTCAAAAGTTACACTACACAATTTGTGGAACAACCAGGACCTAAAGTGGTGTTTGGAGATGACTATACATGCACAACTGAAGGTTATGCTCTATCAAATGTATAGGTAAATTTTAACAATAGTCATTTGTAAAATGCCTTAAATACAATTTAATTAGCATCAGTCAAACTTGTGATGCTAAATCTATTGTTCAGATTGATGAGAAAGAGGAACAATCTTCTAACTCTTACAAGGAAAATGTTATGATGCTCCTCGAGTAAGGATGTATATGTTCATGAACACTGACTCTTCTGCTCAAGATTCTTGTTTCTTTGCAAGTTTGAAAATCTTAACTGGCTTGGCATAATAGACTTTTATCTAATCTTTAAAACAATTCAACAAACTGGCAATAACAAAATCTTGTTATTGGTACTTCCTACTCACTTGTCTACTCAAAGATAAACCATGGTATACTGGAAAAGGGGAAAGGCATCACTAGGGCCAGCGTCAAACACAAAACATACATCTTTCTATCAAGAATTGTACTTCTCTTCTTAACATGGATTTATTTGACCTGTATACTCCTTAGTCCATTAACCATGAAAGTATTACCCTTGGTCATTGGTGATGAGTACTCTAGGTACACCTAGGTATGACTTCTTGAAGAAGAAATGTCATGCACAAAACCATTATGTCTTCATCAAAAGAGTTGAAAAATCATAAATGACATCAAAGTCAAAACAAACTCAGGAATGATAATGGTACTGAATTAGAAAACTAGCACAATTGTCAACTTCTGTGATGAAAAAGGGATTTCTTAAAACTTCTCTTCTTCTTACACACCTAAACAAAATGGTGTGGCTGAGAGAAAAATATTAGAAACCCTTATAGTAAGCTGGAACAATGCTTTCAGGATCTGTCTTTTTTAAACAATACTGGACTGAAGCTGTAGCCACTGCATGCTATACTCAAACAGATCCCCTGTGTGATAAGACCTCTCAAAATCTTATGATTTTTTTTCGTAAGTGAAATCCCAAACATCAGTTTTCTAACATGGTTTTGGATGTCCAGTTTACATCACAATCATAAAGATCATTGAGGAATATTTGGGATGAAAAAAGTGATGATGGTAATATCTGCTTGGAGAACTTACTTATCTCCAAGGCATTCACGAGTCTTCAACGCTAGAAACAACAAACTAAGATAACTAGCACATCACATTTTGATTGAAAGCCCTGAGGTTATCAAATTCTCAAAACCCTTAGTTGACAACATCAACATTGCTGAATCAGAAAGATATCCACCTGATGAATATCTTCATCCTTATGAACCTTCTTAAAGGTATCAAACAAAAACAATAATGGTCTTCATAGAAACCCTAGGAATAACCTAAACCATAATGGTTCTTGAAACTTGAAGTTTCATCTGATCAAATGAGGAAATTTTTTTTTTTCTTAAATGATGATCATTCTGAAATTTCCATTACACCAATGATGAACATTTCATGATATCACTTAAACACTGAAAGATATTCAGATCTCTAAACACTTGTCATCTCCAAATACAGAGGACACTTCAACATAAAATACTACAATCCCAGGTCTATCCTTACTTGTTCCATCAATGGTCACTTCAGCTCCTCAAGACAGACGATCTCAAGATAAGCACATTGAGCTTGTAAATATCATTGGTAATCTAGGAGCAGGAATGCTCACAAGAGCCATGGCCAAACAACTAAGTGTTGCTTTAGCTCATGAATGTCTCTTTGTAGATTTTCTCTCTGAAGAAGAACCTAAAAAGGTCTCTGAAGCACTAAAGCATCTTGGATGGGTTGATGCTATGCAAGATGAACTAAACCAATTTGCCAGAAACAAAGTCTAGAAATTAGTTCCTGCACCCTATGGCAAAACAATAATTAGCTCAAGATGGGTTTTCAAGAATAAAATGGATGAAACTGGAATAGTCATCAAAAACTAGGCAAGGCTTGTAGCTCATGGCTACAATCAGCAAGAAGGCATAGATTATGATGAGACTTTTGCTCCAGTTGCAAGACTTGAAGCTATCATAATCTTTCTTGCCTTTGCCACTTACATGAACTTCATAGTTTATCAAATGGATGTCAAAAGTGCATTTCTCAATGGTAAACTAAAAGAAGAAGTTTATGTAAAACTGGACAAAGCCCTTTATGAACTTAAACAAGCTCCACGAGCATGGTACGAAACTCTCTCAACCTTTCTCATCGAACATAAGTTTGT
>BQNB010196738.1:0-11266 GCA_026074375.1 Tanacetum coccineum | reverse complement strand
ATACAAGGCACCGTCTTTGTATGTGGCACATCATGATGAAGTTGGGCACGAAGGTATCTAGTTTTATAATTTGTTTCTTAAATTTTTATCGAGTAATCAATATGCTTTTAATGCATTAACATTTTAAGCACTGATGTAGTACAATGTAAACTATAATGTAGTAGAATATACATTATAATGCAGTATATTGATATTTTTTATGCAGTACACATTATAAATTAATTTTTTACAGAGTGTAATGCTATACAGTTTAAACTATGATGCAGTAGGATTTAAACTGTAATGCAGTAGAAGTTTTTACTCACAGTTCTATGTTTTTTATAGGTTGGCACAACACTATGTAATAGGACAGATTTTAAAAGACGCATTTATGATATTGTTTGGACAGACCAGATTTCGCCCGAAATTTTTGAAAGAGAATGGGAGTGTATGATAAATGAGTTTGAACTTGGTGAAAACAAATGGTTGGCTGATATGTTTGACTTGAGGGAAAGTTGGGTACCTGCGTATTTAACGGATGTTCATATGGCTGGGCTAATGCGTACTACTTCAAGATCTGAAAGCGAGAACCATTTTTTTAGTTAATGGACCAGCCCACATCTTACTCTCATTGAATTCTTAAGCCATTATGACACTGCTATCGATTATCAAAGGTATATCAAAAGGAAAAATGATCATGATTCAAGATACAAAAAACTAGCTTTCAAAACAGATCTTCCAATGGAGAAAGAAGCGTGCAAGTTATATACTAGAACACTTTTTTTCGATGTGCAAGATGAGATGTTTGCTTCGTATAAGTATTGTATTGCTTTGTCCGTTGTTCAAACTGAGAATATGGAAACATATTCATTTCATGATACCCAATATCATATTTTTAAGGGTTCAGACCATTTTCTTTTTATCAGGTATGAATTCCATCCATGATTTTGTGAATTTAGTGTTTGATGTGCTAGAAAAATTCATT
Organism: Tanacetum coccineum; assembly: GCA_026074375.1. Classification (NCBI taxonomy): domain Eukaryota; kingdom Viridiplantae; phylum Streptophyta; class Magnoliopsida; order Asterales; family Asteraceae; genus Tanacetum; species Tanacetum coccineum. The sequence continues at coordinate 10,302 of BQNB010196738.1, read as the reverse complement.
GTAATGCAGTAGTATGTAGCTTGTGTTCTTAAAAATGTTTTTAGTTATATCCTACTACATTATTGTTTACATCCTACTTGATGAGTAGATTTTATAGCATCTTATCTTATATTTATATAAAAGTATATACCACACATTTCAAATAATTTTCCTATCTTATCTTATCTTTATTTACACATTTCAAAAAATCTCAAAATCCCATCTATCTTATATCTGTATATATAAACATACAAATCTCTTAAACTTTAAATCTCATCTTCTTAATGTTTCTAGCTTGAAATCTTTCCCTAGGAATGGGAGGTGGTTAGTCCAAGTTTGTTTTCTTGAGCAAAAAAATTTATGACTCTTATTTTTATGCTTAATGCAGTTATTTATAAACTATAATGCAGTAGATGTAGTGCATCACAAACTTATATTCTACTTCATTAGCTGTAATTCAGAATTCTATAGCTGGTGTTCTTAAGAATCTTTTAAGTTAACATCCTTCCCCATTATACTTTACATCCTACTGCATTATACCTTATATTCTACTGCATTTTAGATATAAATATCTTACTGCTTTATATTTTATAATTTTAGTGCATTATAGTAGAGTATATACTGCATTTCTAATACTTTTTTGTTTCTAGGTTGAGTTTTGCAAGTCTGAGATGAAGCTTCATTGTAGCTGTAATCGTTACGAGGCTTATGGGCTTTTATGTCGTCACGCGTTTTATGTTTTAAGGATGAATAATGTGAAGGAGTTTCCAAAAAACTACTTACATAAACGCTGGTTAAAGAATGTGAAGCCTTCAAGTTTTGATCGTCGTAGAATCACTGGTGCATCAGATGTAGTACAGAGTGAAGTCTTAGAGCTTTATCAGATTTTTGAATCTTCTATTGATCGTTTGGTACATGACTTGGACAAGTTGCATATATACAAAGACAAGATGAAAGAGTTGCTGAATCAAGCAGAAATTGATGTACCAACAGTTCTGAAAGTTAGTAGCAAAGCTGTGATGAGTGCTATGCTTGGTGTTGATGAGCCTGAAAATGTACTTATTGGAAATCCAAATGTTAGCAAAGTTAAAGGTACGGGTTGCTTTTCAAGAATGAAGCCTGTAGCTGAAGTGACAGCTGAAGAACTAGCCAAGAGGAGGACTTGTGGTTTGTGTGGAGGTAAGGAAGGACACAACAAAAGAACTTGTACAAATGAACCTGCATCCAAGAAGCCCAAGGTTCAAGCTGCTCCAAAGGAAAAAGCTGCTCCAAAGCAACAAGCTTCTCAGCCTAGAAAATATGGGTTGAGATCAAGTACTCCAAAATAAATACTTTGAATATTTTTTCTAATATTTTTCAATTGTGAAAAAAAATTGTTACAGAATATAGATCATAAATGCAAAAGTTGCTTTGTTTTTAGTGGGATTGCAGATATATTCCTACTGCAATATACTTTTATTTCTAGTACATTATAGTTTCACTCATAGTGCATTATAGTTTATTTTCTACTGCATTATAATTTTTTTAGTGCATTATAGTTTCACTCCTAGTGCATTATAGCATTAGTCCTAGTACATTATAGTTTATAATTGATATTAGAGATGAATTTTAAACGTAGTGTGTATAAATAATACTAGTGCATTATAGTATTAATCCTAATGCATTATAATCCTTGTATATTATAGTTTAACTTGGTGTGTAAAAGTTTTTTTTTCATTTTTCTTAGTGCATTATAGTAATAATCCTATTGCATCTTAACATTTTGTTCAATATATAACTTAATAATATAGGTTTAATCCTAGTGCATTAAAGTTTATGTTCTACTACATTTATAGTTTTAATTCTATTGCATTATAATTTATGTTCTACTACATTATAGCATTAATCATAGTACATTATAATCCTTGTTCATAATAGTTTAACTTGGTGAGTAAAAGGTTTTTTTCATTTTTTCTTAGTGCATTATACTTATAATCCTACTGCATCTTTACATTTGTTCAATGTATAACTTAATATCATAGGTTTAATCCTAGCGCATTATAGATTATGTTCTACTACATTATTGTTTTAGGTCTACTGCATTATAGCTTTAAGCGTAGTGCATTATATCATTAATCCTACTGCATTACATTGCATTGTCTAGCACATCACTTAATGTGGTTTAAACCTCAAAAAATAAAAACTCCACATCATAGACTTAGTTCTACTGCATTACAGTGCATTGTTTAGCACATCACTTAAACAGCCAACAAACCAATATTATTAAAAAAAATTAGTTTGAATATATCACAGATTCACAGTTATATATAAGCTGGAATTCACCAATATTATTAAACAGATATTCAGTATATACAAATGAAAAATTATTATTAAAACGAAAATCATTTAGTTTTCACCAATATTATTAAAAACTGATAATTCAAACACTGATAATTCTTGCAATCATGCAGAATAAGCTTTTTGTAAAGTTTCATTGAACTTTTTCATCAAATTCTTATTCACTTTCACATCCATGTTTGTTACGGTCTTTGACTTCTTTGACCAGAGCCATTGCGTAAGGACCATATCTCAAGTCTAAATCTTCAAGATCATTGTGAAGGTTGTCGATGATGTCTATTTCAGCATTCATCATATTAAAACAAATCAGATAGTAATGATTACTTGTTTCTTCTGACAATTTTATACAAGGGAAGAAAACCTTGTAGATATTTTAAAGCATTAATATTATTGGATTTTCATAAGAAAAATTACAGCATTTAAAAATAATAATAATAAATATATTTATTGACTTACCAAATGAACGTCATTGAAAATTTTCTTCTTTGCCTTCTTCAAAATATATTCAATATTATCATTAAAAACTCTTCTTTTTTGTATCACCTCCTTTTTGTTTTCAACCATATGAGGCGGCTGTTTATAAATACATAAAAAGTTTTATAAGCATATAAAAAATTCAATTACCACTAACTCATGCCTATTTACATCTTCATGCATCATAGGCCATCAAAGTTTAAATTCTAGTACATCACATGCATAATCAAGCACACTCACTCATTTTCAGACAAACGCCAAACACAATTACTTCTAACTCATGCCTATTTACATCTTCATGCATCCTAGGGCATCACAGTTCAAATCCTAGCACATTACAAGCATAATTAGACTCTCATACATTTTCTGACAATCGCCAAACACAATTAACACAAACTCATTCCTATTTATTTCTTAATGCAACCAAGGGCGTCACAGTTTAAATCCTAGCACATCATAAGCATAATCAAGCATAATTTTGACATTTTATAACAAACAGCAAATACAATTAACCATAACTCATGCATATTTACTTCTTCATGCATCCTAAGGCATCACAGTTCAAATCCTTGCACATTAAAAGCATAATCAGGCACACTCACTCATTTTATGAAAACCGCAAACACAATTAAACCTATCTATGCCTATTTACTTCTTCATGCATCCTAAGGCATCACAGTTTGAATCCTAGCACATCACAAGCATAATTAGGCACACTCACTCATTTTCTCACAAATGTCAAACACAATTAAGGTTACCTCATGCCTATTTACATCCTAGGGAATCACAGTTCAAATCCTAGCACATTACAAGCATAATTAGGCACACTTGGTCATTTTCTCACAAACGCCAAACAAAATTAACCCTACGGCATCACAGTTTGTATTCTAGTGCATTAATGTATATTTTAGTGCATTAAAAAACTTACCAGCTTTCCTGTACTACATTATATATTTTTTGTAACTGACTGCTTCCCTCTGTATTTCTCTTCATCATTTAGTATAATACTTCATAGGTCAATTATATTGCTAGAAAGTTGAATTTCAGGATAAAGGCTCAAGAACCAGATACATTATATTTATAAGCCTTTTCCAGTGAAAATTATATCCCTGCACATTTAATATATGCAGTAACAAGTAAGTAATAATGCACTAGGAAATTAGTAGCAATGCAGTAAGAAATAAGTAGTAATGCACTACAATATAAATTTTAATGCAGTAAATAACTTACCCTTTTGGACATTTGTAACTCCATATGTATTCAACAATTTTCTTCTCTGCTTCAGAAAGTGGTTTGGTATACAAGGTTTCCTCTCATAATATGGCGACACTAAAGCAAATGAGGGATTTACCATATGCTTTCCACTTAGAACAACATCCTCTTCTAAAACTTGAGCTACTCTCTTTCTTCCTCTTTTAGGTGTTTGATCATCATCTTTAATGATTTAGTTGCAAATCTTGGCTGTTTAAATGGAGTCATTGCAGCCACTTTCTTTTTCACTGCATCAACAACTTTATCATGAGGCACTTCCATGGCTTTAGCACTTGTTTTTACCGCAGCTTTAACATTTATCTTTTTAGGCACTTCCTTTTTTGTCACTTGAGCTTCTCATGATGATGCCCACTTCAAGTCATCTTTGGTTATTGTGGGTGCTGGCTGAATGACCTTTGTTTGGCTTGTTGTGGGAAATGTAATCATGGAAGCATGGTTGTGTTTGGTGAACTTTTAAAGGTGAACTATAGCAGCTTTATTTAGCATATTCTGAATATGATACAGAGGTCTCCTGTTTTGTCTGTCAGAGTTCTTTAGTTTTGCATCCAAGATAGATGTAACGTCTGATCAGTCATATAACTGTATTTGGTTGTTTTGGTATGAAAGGCGTAGGCATGTCTAAGAGTCCTTCATATTTTTGTCTTGTAAAATGTTTTGGTTAATTAAAATAAAAGTTTCACAAAAACAAACCCGTTCACCACAAAAACTAATTTCAAACTAGTTTGCCGCACGGTTATTTTGATATAAGCCGCGAGTTTTAACATAAGTATAATTAAATTATTTAACATTTGTGTATTTTTATATTTAAAAATAATTATAATTATAAATATCATCATCATCAATAATTATTTGTAATCATGCGTTTAGAATTTTTTGGTCAGTAGTTTTTTTAAATGATGGACCTATTGAATTTGATTTTGTTTTAAAAAAAACCGGTATGTGTTTGTTCTAATCTTGTTGTTTAAATTTAACTATTGATAAATTATAGAAATTAATGCGTTTTAGATAGCACGTAATGACACTTTGAAGAAACTTAAAGGTAAAAGTTTAAAAATATGTCTTTTCGGATATTCTTATTTAAAAAATGTTAAAAAGAAGAATTACACAAGTCGTTATTTATATGTACATCATAAATTCTGAATTATTTCATATTCACACTAACCCGTGCTTTCATATTGATATTTATATTCAGTTGTGTTGGTGATTATAGGTTAAAAGCGTGTTTAACATATATAGATACAATCAAAGTAGCAGAAGCGATTTATTAAAACCAATCACGGTCCTTATGATTTGTGCGATTATTCATTGAAAAAGAACAAAAGCATATAAGCGCACGTACCAACACTAGTGTATACGGATGGTGATCACCATAAACTGCTGTAAATTCGATTGAACATAATAAGATCAAAAGGTCCTAAAAAATAGATACTTTCTAAAAATTTGCAGCCCTATGTTTGAAGAATCTGCAATTCACATTTCGGTAAAAACGGACAAGTAACGAATGAGGAAATTCCTCAAAAATATTGCTACATAATATTGCCGGTTATCAACGTTATATGATACGTATAATACCATTATAACTTATTCATATGCGAAGTCGTGGCTAGTTTTATTTCTCGCTTTTCTTGGCTTTTATGTGTTTGTTTGTTGGTTTCTCTGTGTGTTTGGTTATTCAGTACAGTATAGTTTTGGTTTACTATAACCGCCAGGGACGGATCTATTTGTTAAATATGGGGGCAAGTGCCCCCATGGCTCGTCGAAAAAGTTAAAAATTTAGTGTAATTTTGAGTTTTTTTCGAAAGTGCCCCCCACTCGAGATTCAAATTGCCCCCCACTCACGTATTAAAACCCAAATTCAACACTTTAAAATCTTATAAATCCTTATCTCTAACTAAAAATACTTGATTTATCATTTCGATCTTAGTTTTTTCTTCCACATTTTGTTGCCATTGCAAAAAAAAAAAAAAATTGCCCCCCACAAGCGATATTCCTGGGTCCGTCACTGACTTGACTCATACAGATAAACGTATGGTCGCTTTTTCTCAATATTGCAGCGGAAGCTTATTCTGGGGTATTACTTTCATGGACAACAAGCATTAATCTTAGAAATACAACTTTAAAAGAGACGTTTTTGGAAAATTTAGTTTTCATTCATTAAAATAAGAGTTTTTACAAAATGCAGGTCCCCAAGAATACTCTAATACATCCATGTCTTGAATGTAATCAAGTTCTCAGCAATCTTCGATATAGTCCATGCCATCAGTTACGAAACTTGCTTCAAGTATCCTGAGATAACCCCATGCTAATAATGGGTCAACAAACAAAGGTTGAGTGAAATTCTTATGTTTGAAATGTAAATAAGTGAATACAAGTTATTATTTGGATAATATTGGCATATAACTCGGGATAATTTTCATGGAGAACATTTTATATCATGAGTGTAGAACAGCATTTTCATGGGATAAAACAGGTTAATTATTATCATATGGTTGTAATGTTAAGTCACTATAATGGTAATAATTGCATCGTATCACAATTATCATGGAAAATAGGGTAACATTTTTATTGCAGGCTAAGACTCATGACCATCAATACATTAAAAGGGAAAAATCACCGCTAGTGATATTGGTTAGGGACAGATGTCCCCGTGGGAAAAGTATAACTGCCAAGGTTACCGTTTAGGACAATATATCAGTGCCGGGTTTGGTACCCCAAGCATGGGTTATACAAACGGGCAGCCCGGTCACCCCCATTAGATTATTCACAATATTCGTGTTTCACATCGCAAATACATGTAACTTTAATGATTTCATGTTTTGTAAATAATGGCACTGGAAGCTAATTAGGCATTATTTAACTGGATAGCATACATTTAGGAATACACTAGCATTACACTGGTTTATATCAGGTATCACATGGTTTATAAAGTATCAAAAGATTGAAATATGGGCGTTTATGAATTCATTAAGCCTGTTGATAAAGGAATCACCATTGTATAAGATAATAAACGAGTTGTAAAAGAGTTTGTAACAAGCTTGTATCCCACCCCCGGGGTATAAAAAACATTCAAAAGATTGATAAAGCTGAGGCCTATGAAACTCACCTGGTTGGTGAGATGTAATAAAATCTGAAATGATAAGTCTGACGACTTATCACAATCTTTACCGGGCGGAAGGTTGATTTAGTAAAATGATAGTAAAACAGCTGTCATGCACTGGAGTCTATTTGTCAAGTCTTAGGATAGATTTGTACTCTAGACCTTTGGTTTAAGAGTTTTGAGTTGATTGAAGAGTTTAGTTTTATTGTTATCACCGTTCGGGCCTTATTTATTCAGATGTCATTTAGTATACGTTTGGAGGTCGTCAGCGGGTACCTTGAATCGTTGAACCCAGCAAAACTCAGTCAGAACGTATACCAATGTTGAAACCTCTTAATTTTGACAGCTCCACCTAGTTTTATGGTTAAAATTTAGTTCAGGATGATCGGTTTTAAGCGTTTTATTCAATATATGGAAATAATTGTGATGCATGAGAAGCTGTTAATTTTAAGTTTTGTGGTATTATGTTTTGTAGCATGAATTTTAGACCATTTTTTATAATGTTTACATTTTAGACCCTGGGTTTGTAAAGTTGCAAATAGTCATTGGAAGTAGTTTGTAACTTTTACGAATTTGGTCCCTCAACTTTGATAAAGGATATGCCAAAGTAAACCTTGGACTTTGAAAGTGACATAATTGACCCCTATAGTTATATACTTTGATTATACATGAACATACACTTTTAAAAGTGACATAATAGACCCCTATAGTTATAACTTTGATAAAATGACATATTCAGCCCCTTTAGTTATAAGTTTCAGAAAGTTACGATATATACCCCTTGCATGGATTATAATTACAAAACATGTCCAAATTGCCATGCAAGCTTATTTTAACATTTCAATAGACATTTATAAGTTATAATAAACTAAAATATGAAGTTTTAACGTAACGCAAGTTTAAAATAACGATTCGTTAGGCTAGGAAGCAAAACGGGTCAAATTAGGGTTTCAAAACGTAAACGCGCGGGTTTTAAGTTCAAATTCCTTCATTAATCAATAAAGTGGTTATTTTAACATTATTTAAGCATGCTAGGATAGATTATAACAATATTTAATCATTATAACATTTAGTTTTAAGAAAAACGCGAAATTAGGGTTTCGGGTGTACGGTTTTGGATCAAAATGGAAAATGAGCATGAATTGAGTTATGAAACTTTAACAAGAGTATATTTAGGATCATATGAACATTATAAGGGTGTATTAGCAGAATTAGAACATTCAAAACCTGGGTTTGAGCTTCAATGATCAAAAATGGTGGAAATGGGTCGTTTCGGGTAGTATTTCCACTCGTACGCCTTGTATCTTCACTCCAAGGCTTCAATTCTTCAGGGATTCGCTTCTTGAACTTCTTTAATGATCCTAGGATCATATGGGAGCAAAGGATTTCTGCCAATTGGGTTATAGAAAGATGAAGGTGGGTGCGAGTTGTAATGAGGAATATGAGGTCCTATTTATACTTGTAAATGATCAAGGTGACTAAGGAAGCTAAGTAACTCTTATGATCTGATTTTGGACATGTGTACAAGCTAGATACTGAGGTGGGAGCTCTATGGAGTGAGTTGTGAGGTCTAGAAAGCTAGAGAGGTGATGTGGAGGGTGTTTGTGGTGGTTTTTGAATTCGGCAAGACTTAAGGACCAAGGGTGATCATGTGGCTTCAATTTTAACCAAGGAAAGGTATAAGGAGGTGGGTAAGCTGATTAAGTATCAAATGTGGTGAGTCATGAGATCTTTGTTGCATAAAAGCTTTAAAATGGTTAGTTTGCAAAACATGGGGGTTACGGGTTCACTTGAGCCTATTAGGGCACGAATTGCTTTTTCTAGCTTGGGATATCGTACACATTGATCATGTAATGATAGATTTATGTTTCTCCAAGGTTTGTATTTAAATCTTACAATGGACATTTTCAAGTGGTTGGGTTAAAAACGTTTAAAATGAATGAAATATGTCTCGGGTTTTCCAATTAGGGCACATTAGGGTTTTTTGACTTATATTCGTGTATGTTGTCGTTATAATGATGGATTAATGTTTAATAGGACTTTTATAAGGTGTACAACAGTATTTGTTTGTGGTTTGGGTATAGAATGGGTGGAAAATGAGTAAACGGTTCAAAGTGACATTTAGTTCACAATTAGTGGTTTCTTGGATTCGTTTTCTTTGTATAATTGAAGTAGAATGAGGAAATAATGATGGAATGATGATTGAACATGTTTTATAATGTTTAAAAATTAAGTATTACAACCTTATTTTTTGGGGTATTGGTTTAGGTTTATAATGGATAAAAACCAAGAAACGGGTCATGGTTTAGTATTTTGCTCGGGTTAGGGTTTCTGACTTTTGAATTAGGGTTTTAAGAGTAAAAATGTGTATGAAAGTTTATGAATAGAATAATTAGGGTTTACACATTGTATATTGAGTGTAGTAGCTTGTACACAAGTGATGGTGAAGAAATTAGAATGAAAATGGAGGTAAAACGGCTATTTTGGATATCGTGCATTAATGACTTATACATTGTGCTTTGAAAACTTGTACTTGACTTGGAGGGAGTTTATATTTCAATTGAAATGTTATATTACTTGTATATATGCTTTAGTAGCTTGTACATTCACTTTAGATATTAACCCTTCATGGAATTAGGGTTTAGAGGTATACGATAACGGTTTAAAGCCTGTTTTGATATAACGTTGCGAATAGTACATTATAGGAATAATGTACCTTGTAATAAGATGTTATGATATTTGCTTGACATATATGAAGATAGGATTGTCATAGATAGGTTGCGTGAGCTCGTCTACTTTAGTTATGCAAGTTACATGACATACTGAGATATCGACAATACAAGTAATGTAATAAAGCGAAAAATTTCCCCGTACAATTGTGATAATAGTAAAATAGCTTTTGCATTTGATGAAAATTCTTGGGTTGTTATAACTTACAAGAAAATCTTCAAAAATGTAGATTTCGACACGAACCAGACAATCCAAACGTTGTTTAAATGAATACCTAAATACTCGTATCAACCCGGAATATCACGTTCTCGATCAAAGTTGGAAAATCTATGATGGTTTGTGGTGGAGGGTGGCGGACGAACAAACACACACACACACACTTATGTGTTTTTTTTTTAATGAAAAATGATTAT